>JAKCPI010017086.1:0-16506 GCA_023213315.1 Euborellia annulipes
ACTATTAAATAAATAAATTGAATAAAAATCTTGATAATTGTAATTATCAATTGAAATTAATTGGTATGTAGCCAAAATAATTTAAAAAAGTAAAAATATTTCTCTTCAAGGGGCAGAAGAAAAGATAAAAAAAAATTTTATTTTTAAAATGAAACTTGTAACATGTTAGTAGTAATAGGTTTATACGAGCTAGAAAAAATCTCGTCCTTCACTGATATTATTAGTTTTTTTTTAGATATGAATTTAAATATGATCTCTAAAATACATACATAATAAAGGATATATTATTTTAAGAAATTAACGGCTAACAAAATTTTGATATTTTTATATTATTGGAAATATCCAAATAATGTACCGATATGCTCACATTTCAGCTGAACAAACCATTTTAGATTAAAAACATTATTTTGTTGATAATAATAACATTCATCAAAATATTGAACATAAAATTGGAAAACCTGCAAACCTTTGATACCGTAGACAAAGTTTGAAAAATTTTATCACATTTTTTTTTCTTACATTTTTCCCATTTACACTCACACACACATACACACAGTCTTCTCGGCAACTCAGGCCTTATAAGACTTTTTACGATACTTGTGTATTTAATAATTATATATATTGAGGGGTCCAGACATATTTATTTAACCCATTTAGTATCCAAATGGCTTAAATAAAATCATCGAACTGCCTGGGATCCGAACCCGCGACTTTTGGTCTAGAGGGCCAGCACGCTACTAACTACACCACGGCCCGAGGGCTTATAGTATTTTATTATGAACCTAAGAGTATTGTTAAGACTCAGGGTTGATATGGCATTGTTAAGGGGTTAGAAATATGTTAATATTTCCCCCCCCCCCCCCCACTTTTAAGTAAAAGCCCTCGAGCTTGGCGTAGTTGATAGCGCGCCTGCCTTGTATACCAAGGGTTTGGATCCCAGACAGTCGGAAGATTTTATTTAAGCCATTTGGATAACAAAATTGAGAAGTTAAGAATACCTGGACCTCTAATTGATATAATCATTAATAACGGTTATCGTTTAAAAGTCTTAAATGGCCTAAGTTGCCGAAAAGACTGCGTGAATGTGTATGTGTGTGTGTGAGTGTGTAGGGAAAAAATGTGTGAGTTTGTAGGGAAAAAATGTGTGAGTGTTAAAAAAAAAGTAAGTAAAAAGTACTTAGCAGATTGAGCTGCTTTCTTTCTTTACCATTCCGTGTTTATCTAAAATTGAATAATTGTACAACTCACCCCGCCATCATCACCCGGGGGGGAGGGGGGGGCCTAAGTGGTCTTATTATTGCTAATTAATATTCTTTTTTTTTTATTGAAGAAAAATGATAACATAATACGATTATTTTTTATTATTAAATTTACCTTCTCCTTTCGAATATTAAATCGATTATTAATTAAATATTTTATAAATGCCCTTAGGAGTATGGAAAGGGCCGAGGGGAAGGAGAGGGATTCGAGTTAGTTAATAAAAAAAAAAAAACTTTCACTAGTTCATTTATACATAAAAAATTTTAATTTCAAACAAACAACATCTAGCCTATCGTAAGGTAAAATTGTGTACTGTGCGACCAGTTACACCAGATTGCGCGCGTGTTGTGTGTGTGTGTGTGTGTGTGGGAACATGATATATTAATAATTCAATGTACAGTATTATATAGAGCCGGATAAAACTTTCGTCAGTCCTAGCTACTAATAGATTTATTTCTAATTATTTTTTTTTTCTGTTTCAGGTAAGTTTATGTTCATTCTGTCATCTCTCAACTCGACTTATCTTCGAAAGGTTAATTCAACGAAATAATACAATTATCAGTAACATAGTTAGAGGGTTGAGTGATTTTTTTTTTCTAATTTGAAATTATATTTTTTACCTATTATGGCTGTGATGATAACATCGAGAGGAAGGGCAGAGGCAGCCAAAAATAAATTACTCTGAATGCTTCAACAATTTTCCGCCCATATGATGGAGCACTATAGATGCACCGAAACATCTACGGAAAATTGTTCTAGCATTCAGAGTAATTTCTTTTTAGCTAACCAATGAAGTACGTGGCTGTTGATTTATGCACAAGGAAGGAAGCAGGTGCAGCCAAAATTAAAGCCTCCGATTTTGTTACAATTAATGAGACGTTTCGAGAAAACTTTATTTCCTCATCATCAGTCTTTCAAATTGTATTTGTCCCGGAGTTGTTAAAAGGGCACAATACATTTATTATGTATTTTCTTTATGGGTGTGTTATTCATTGACTTGTTCAGTGAGAATGTTCATTCTTTTTTAGCTATTTTTCTCGTTATCAATTTGATTGCCCCCCACCCCACCCCCACCTTAACCCGTTCCTGAACTAAAGTGAGCTAGTTAGTTCCCTGTTACCCTCCTGAAGAGAAATGATCAGATCTAATGAGGTTGGGATCACAAAAATCACTTTTCTAATTTTAACAATTTATCGGCTTCTCAGAGGAAACAGTTATTTCTTAAAAGAAATAAATTTTTAAAATAAGACTCCTTTAAATAACAATGAAAATCATTAGTTCATGCTGGTCGGGAGGTAATCAACTCAACAACTATTTTGTACTGGAAATCAGAAAAGTGATTTTTGTAATCCCGAACTCATTTTATCTGATCCCTTCCTTTGAGGAGGGTAACAGGTAACTAACAATTTAATATCAAGGAAATTATACTCTGGAATAAACTTGATCTCTTATTTTCTGAATTTATAGGATTACAGAAAAAAAATTCGTAAATTATGAATTAATTGGTTCAGAACACACTTCATTAGAAATTATCAAGTTGATATACAGTAGGTTCGCTGACTTAGAATAGCCTACTACAACCAATTTCTAATATTCTAGCATTTCGAACGAACTTGAGTTATTTCACCTAAGTATAGTTAATGGTGAATTGCTCAGGGGCCCACATCTTCTGGGTACGTGGATGGCGACCACGAGCTGCCCGAGCTGGGACAGGCAGTCCTTCAGTTCTTTGTATGTCTGTCCTCCTTCCTCTTTTCAACAGGCGTCAGACCGTAGGACGGGCCGGCCTGTCCTATTTCTTCCGGTCGCAAAAACGCATGATAGGGTTGAAGGGAAATAGAGGTCCCCCGACCCCGCATTGCGGGAAAAAGGCAAGGACAGAAGAAGAAGATAGTTAATGGTGAAATAGCAATATCAAATAGCAAATTTTCTAATGCATTTTGTAATAAACTTTATTTTAAATATTATTGACATATTTGATTGGATAAAGGCAGCTTCCTCCGAGTGAGACGTTTCGGTCTTATTTATTGTATAAAATCTTTGGTTGAAATTTAGTTTTGTGTCTAGGCTTTAAGATTCTAAAACTAGTTTAGTTTTAAACCTAGGGCTGCCAGAGGTTAAACCAAAAAAATTGGTGACTATTAATATTAAAAACTTTAGTTATCAATTTTTGTTTGATCTTTTATTCAAATATCTATATATATATAATTCGTAATGTCCGTCTGTCTGTCTGTCTGTCACAATAGGGGGCGAGGATCCACTGCAGGCGGACCTAAGCCAGTTGGAAGGAAGTCATAAAATCACATTTTGTTTAATTCCTTGAGAAAGAAAAAATCTCGTTTGAAATCTCTTATAATTTGTTTGAAATTATTAATAAAAAATAGGGTGGATTGATCCTTATCAAATAATAGTTTATCATCACAAAACCCTTATATTACCTGTATACCTGGGTGTTTTGAGAACTTTTTTTTATTACCCGTGAGCAAAGAAAGCAACCACCGTCACCCAAACCCTCTCCTTTCTATTGACCTATAAAAAAGTATTTTCTTTTGCGATTTGGCTTATTGACAAACGTGGTAGAAAAAAAAAAGAGAGAAAAGAATCGCTCGTATTCGAATGTCATCCAACGCGATAGAGAGAGAGAGAGAGAATCGACGTCATTCGGTGTTTTTCTTTTCCTCTTTTCTTCTCCCTACTTGACAAGCTCAGATATCTGTTATCATCGTCTTTGTTTTTATCCCCCCTCCTCCCTCCCATATTCTTTCTTCTCTTTCACAGGCGTATTTTGACACTTTGCCATAAAATTCAAAAATTAAATAAAAAATCGAAATGCATGAATGCAACAAAAAAATCTGGTGTGACTGAACGCACACACACACAACTTACCTTTGGTAAAAGAAAGTTGTGTTCTGTGCTTATCACACCAGATTTTTTGTGTCGACATATATTTAGATTCCGACAATAAGCCCTTTTTTAACACTCACGCTTTTTTCTCATTCACACTCACACTCACATTCACAGTCTTTTCAGTAACTCAGGCCATATAAAACTTTGACGATATCCGTTATTGATTAATATAAATATTTGGGGTCCAGGCATTCTTATTTAAGCCATTTGGTATCCAAATCATCAGACTGCCTGGGGTCCGAACCCGCGACTTTTGGTATACGAGGTTAGCACGCTGACCCCTAAACCAAGCCCCGAGGGCTAGTAAGCCCAAATTAGATAGAATTCAAGATGTAAAATTTAAAATTTTGTTACCATGGCAACCATTTCTCCTATCTTTGCTATTAATTGTATGTAGTAAAGTATTCTTCAAACAATTTTGAGAGCAAAATAAGAATATACGTTTGAAAGAGCATATAAAAAATAATTGATTTTTGAATTTTAATCAAAATCGTTAGGTCGAATTTTGAGAAAATCAATGAAAAATACCTAAGTAAAGTACTAGTACTCATTAGCCGATTTTGTTCAAAAGCTTCCTGTTCGGTCCCAGGGGGGTACCAAACTTAAATATAAAATTTCAACCTCCTAGCTCTTTTCATTCTTGAGATATTTTTGTTCACAGGCGAAAACCACTTTTTGGATTCAGGGGACCTCAAAACGTGTATATCCTTCAAAATCTCGACTTCGAATTTTTGCCATAAATCCAATACTTTCACTCTCTATATCAGCTTTTCCCAACCTTTTGAAGTCCGCGGCACCCCAAAGGTGCGTTGAGAATTATATTACCTATTGGCGGCACCCTTCTTTTTTTTCCCCTATCAAAATGAAATTTTTTCCGCCCTTGCGTGAAAATCATTTGACCTTTTTTTTGGAAAGCTTAATTTTTTCCGATCTATGGAAAATTTTGCCGCTTCCATTTTAATCATTTGACCATTTTTTTAGCAAAACTTTATTATTTTTTTCTCTAAATATCTCACGGCACCGCTTAGGCATTCTCGCGGCACTCTTGGGTGCCGGGGCACACCGGTTGGGAACCACTGCTCTATATATTAACATATATAAAGTAAAAAATTACTAATGTGTTGAAAATTTTTTTACCTATTATTTTCAAATTTCCCATTAAAATATGACTTTTATATTTATTACTATTGATTATACCCGGCAACCAGCCGCGCTGCCCGCCTTCGGCTGTCTTTGCGTCTAACTAGTTCTGTTTGAGCTCTTTCTTTGCAATTAGTTCTTGTCAAACCACCTGTAGGTCTATATAAATATTTCTTTCAATCAGTCACCTCTCCACCCACTAGTATTCACACACACTTATATAATTAAACTCAAAAGGATTATAATTGGGAAGACTCTCTAATATCAATAATAAAAGGGATGAGCCAAATACCAAAAACGATCAACTCTATAAAAAGAAGGGCTTTCGGGTCAAATTTTATTGTCAGATACGTACTTTATTTTTCTCCTCATTATATCAGACTTGGGAAATAAAAAGTGTCCTCATCCATCATTTTATAAACATTAATTATCAACTCACTATGTATAAAAGTTTAATATTACAGTCAATATGAACTCAAGATTGAACAATAAAATTTGACCCGGAATGTTCTTTTTTATGTTTAAATTTTATTAGATTTTCGTTATTTTTGACTGACAGACTAGACTCCCTATTTAAACTTTTTGTAAAATTAATAAGATATAGTGAAAAATTATTTCTAAAAAAAAAAAAAAAAAAAAAAAAAACTTTAAATAAGTTATTGGTTTCAGTATTTTTGGGAATATTTGTGGTGAAAATTGAACACTTTTTTTTCTACAATTTCCGATGATTAAGGTGCGCGTCTTGAGGTGCTAATTTCGAGACTTTCCAGCGGCCACAATTTAGAAGCTATCGACCTCAGATTTTTTTTTAATTAAAGCTATTTAAAATATCTACAACTTATAGAAGCCCTTTTTTTGATTTTCGAAAAAATAAATTTTTTTTTTAGATTAATCGCATTAAATAAATGATATTTTAAAAAAGGAGCTCTATAAGTTGTAGATAATTAAATTAGTAATCATTATGTTAAAGCATAATTAATTTTTTGCCTTTAATTATTTAGCTGGAAGCTCTAGAATGAAATGGAATTTATCCCATGTATTCCTATGGAAAAAACTAACGCTATCTCTTGCCGCTTAGAGGAACTCGGTAGTCGAAAGCTTTCTAACGACTTTTCGAGACGCGCACCTTAATCCATTTTCATCAGGCCTATAAACAGGTTTACAATATTATTATTAGTTCACTATGTTGGTACGTCGATGACGACCTCGATGTTACTCGAGTGAGGGATTTATTTTGCTTAGATTTTAGGTTGGTCGTTCATTCATTAAATTAATGAAAAAATACTGACTGTTATCTTCTGGATTATCTCCTGGACGTCTTTCATGTAAAACAATTCGCTTAAAAAGTCCTTTAGTTTAGGTCAATATGTCTTTTATTTATATTAAAAATATTCTAATTCTAATAGGTAATTAGGCCTCTATCACATTTTTTTCTATCGGTGATTTAAAAAAAAGAAGTTCGAAATGTGATTGAAGTTTGTTTAATAAATTTTTGGCCGTGTGAATTTTTTTCTGACTTTCGAAGCCGTCGTCGTTGTCACCGGCATCAGTAGGAATCTTGTACCGAGTGGCGGCGGGGCGGTCGAAGAAGAAAAAGAAAAGGACGAAGTAGGAGGCAAGGTGACTTCGAGCAGGAATCATGGCTGCCTTTTTACTTTTTTTTTTTTTTTTTCTTTATTTTTTTCACATCAATTGCTTACAATGCGACTTGTCAAGTTTGCATTCAAGTGAAAGGGCTCACCTCTCCTTTACCCTCCTCTTCGAAAAATATCGGAACGCCAACTTTAATTATTGGCAAGAAGAAGAAGAAGAAGAGAAGAAGTAAAAAAAAAAGAATAAAAATAAATAAATAAATAATAATAATTCTTTTTACTCAACCGGGTTCTTTTCTTCCCTTATAAGGAGGCGAAGGTTTCATTTTAAAACTGCACAAGCCTTTATAGGAAAAATTCTATTTACTATTTTGTAGCCATAGCTGATCTTAGCGGGAACGCTAAACCTTGGAATCAACTCTCTCTTTATTTTTTTTTTTTTTTGAAAAATACATTTTATGGAATTTTGTATTATATCCAAAAGCTTAGGTTGCACTCCGCCTCAAATTTCAACCTAGTTCTTTTCGTTCTATATAGTATATTTTGTTCTCAGACAGGCAGCTCATTTTACGCTTTTTTTTTCTTGATCACAGAGGGGCATCAAAACGTGTATTTCCAGTCAAATCTCGACACAATCACAATACTTTCTTCTTAAATCTCAACATCGAATTTTTAACACGATTGCAATACTTTCTCTTTATATATTAACATAAATAGTTAAGAGAAAGTAAAAATACTTATATTATGGGCTGGTTTCTTCACTTCTAGTCAACTAGCAAACTTATCCAACCGATAGAAAATCATTGATTGTACAGGCTTAACCTTCAAAATTTCTCTCTAATCAAATATATATTTTGAAAAGAAGAAATTCGATGACTGAGCGATAATCAACAGGAACACGAGCATGTGGCAGCCAGGATGGAATAAAAATCTTATTTAACGTTTCGGGAATGCATCGTACCTATCCTCAGGACGCCAAATGAGGTTGGGAACGATGCGTTCCCGAAATGTCGACGAAATTTAAATAAGATTTTTTATTCCATGCTGTTAAATATATACCATGGTATATGATATTTTCTTAATACAAAATTCTTTATCAACATATACCTTTTTAAATATTAACAATTTTAGGGATATTATTATAAGTGACTAAAATGCCCCATTCCTCTATTTTCACTCTAAATATTCACTTGTTCTTGGTCCAATATTATTTTAATATACCCTTGTCTATACTCTATTTTATTAAATATATATACTTGCTTTTATTTATGGAGTTTGGTTGACAGTTTACGATTTGTTGTTTTTGAACCATAGTTGGTTAGGTGGGTGAGAGGAGGGGCGGGGGGGGGGCTAGTTGGATCAACTTGCGGTTTGATACGAAGGAGAGATACCAAATTTGACAAAAGGCCTTTCTCTCTCTATTCACCCTCTCTCATAATAATCCACCTCTACCTCTGCTTTATCTGTTCCAACCTCGATGCCATATTGTTTCTCAGAATTTACTATATATACACTTCTTGCCCATGAAGATTTAAATCTGAATTAAATTGTGAAATCTGCACTTTTTTACATTTTTTTTAGACTTACAAAAAATGACAATACAGTATATCAGATTAAAGTTTAACTTTACTCATGTACTTCATAGGAAAGATAGGAGAAATGGTTTCCCTACTAACAAAATATAAATATTTTTCTCTGTTTATAAATTTTACATCGTGAGTTCAAATGTGCCGTACTGTCGGAAACTAAATATATGCCGACACGTTCTTATATCGGAAGTAAACTTTCAAATTATCGTTAAATACCTGGTATATCAAGAATTAGGCTCTTCCCCGATACTGGAAAATTATATATGCCTATATAGCAAGAGTGACCTTAGTACAACTCTCTCAAGCTAGTGATATGGCAAATATTATATTAAAAAAACTTCTTCTTTCTTCGCCTGATTATTCCAACATTGCGGGGTCGGCGAAATTTGTCATTCATGGGTTTTTGCGACCGGGAAGGAATAGTAAACCGGCCCGGCCGGTGCCGCCTTAATATAGAAGGGAGGAGAGAGGCGCAAAAAAGAGAAAAGAACTGGCCCCCGGGGCGCGCGGGGGGCCCCCCCCCCCCGGGGGGGCCGGTTAAAAAAAAAAAAAGCAAGATGACGCACGAGTGTTGATATAATTACGAATTAAATGTTAATACGTATCACAATACATATTAAATGTTAAAACAAATAACCGAATGTTTTATTTATATACCTACTTTAATTCAACAAAAGCCTACGGTAATTATTACAAAAATAATTTTTTTAGTAAAAAGCACTTAAAAAACAAAGGAAAAATCCTGAAACATCACTATGAATAAAATAAAGATATTTTATTAAAAAAAAAAAAAATTATTTTAATTTGTTTTCTTTTTTTTTTACCCCAAAACCATTTCCGGTGGAACAAAAAGCAAGTGAGGGTGGAAGATTCACTTAGCAACTCAACTCACCCCCAGAGTTGATTGAATCCTGGCCAAAGTACATATACGTATAGAGTGTATGTGTATGTGTGTGTTGGAGTTGGGAGAGGGGGAGGACATCACATCTTCTACCACAAAAGTGACTCCTCCAAGAAAAAAGAGGATTTTGAAAGAAACCAACCCCAATGCGCCATTTTTTTCTTTCTTTTTTTTTTTTTTTGATATATACTATATATAAAGAAGGAGGTGGTGGTGGTCTACTTCGTCTTTAGCAGAGAAATTTCATCCCCCTTAACTCTCTTGTTCTTTCCTCTCGCTCTCTCTTATACAATTTTTTTTTTGCTGCTTTTACCTTCTTCTTCTTCTTCTACGCCACTCTCATCTATCATCTTCTTAAAAGACGCATAGGCTATTTACCCTTTTGCTTGTTAGTTGGCGAAAATTCTAAAAAAAAAAAAAATTCGAAGCTCTTATCTCGTTGCTTTAGGCTTGTAGTAAAGGCAATATTGCAATTAAAAATGTCAGTAGTAATGGTTAGCATATTTACTAAATTTCGAATCAATATTTTTAATATGTCAAAAACGTATATAATGAAATAACTATGAAATTACATCGTTTTTTAAGTGTTTTTCTCTTAACTTTTTGAATTTCTCTTTTTCGGTTATAAGATAATATTCAGCTTTTGAAAATGTTCAATAAATATGAAATAGAATAAGGAAAAAAAATATTTCCTTTCGAAAATATACTAAAAACTTTCAAAATACTCGTGAATTAAGAGTAAAATCATATAACAATTAATAACAATATAATTTATTTAAATACGGAATATATTGCCTAATTAAAAATAAAATCAGCCACCAGGACAAGGGCGGATGGTAAAGGGGGTAACTACCCCCCGAGACTTGATAAAAATATATTTTTAGGAAAAAAAATTGTATTTTAATATAAAATTTTAAAAACTAATACTTGAAAATTTGATTTGTATATATATTCTGGTAAACGACTACAGAAAGCACCTTTAAATTACCGATAATAAAAAAAAAAAATTGTGTGCTGTGCGACCAGTCACACCAGATTACCCCCCCCCCCCAGAAACTCCTCTGCATCCGCCACTGTTCCAGGGACGTTCAATAATTACATTTAAAGCATGAGATCCCTAAAAGACTTCTTTTTTTTCTATTAAATAAAAATATTTCTTATAAATAAAAATCTGGTGTGATTGTCGCACAGCACACAACTTTCTCTTGCCTTTGATAATCGAAAGTTGTATTCTGTGCTTGTCACACCAGATTTTTCGTGTCGACATATATTTAGTTTCCGCCGATATATTAGAATTCAAGATGTAAAATTTATAAGAATGGAAAAATATTTATATTTTGCTTCCAAGGCAACCATATCTCATCTCGTCTATCCTTCCTATGAATTTCAAGAGTAAAGTGTGTTTATTATGGCAAATTGGGAATATACATTTTAAAGAGCATGTAAAAATTAATTGGTTTTTGAATTTTAATCAAAATCGTTGGAGCGAATTTTGGGAAAATCGAAAAAAACTGAAAAAGTACATCAGAAAAGTACTAGTACTCTTTGACCAATTTTGTTCAAAAGCTTCGTGTCACGTCCCAGTGGAGTGGCTAGCTTAAATATAAAATTGCAGCCTCCTAGCTCTTTTCGTTCTTGAAATATTTTGTTCACAGACAGACAGACACACAGACAGATCATGTCGCGAAAATCACTTTTTTAGATTCAGGGGAACTCAAAACGTGTATATCAATCCAAATCTTGACATCGAATTTTTGACATAAATCCAATACTTTCTCTCTATACAAATTAATATATTTATTTATTTTATTTATTATATTTACAAATTAATATATATATACATAGGTAAGAGAAATTAGAAAAATAAATTTATGATAATTTAATATTAAAAAATCTCGACATCGAATTTTTAACATAAATACAATATTTTCACACTATATAGCCCTACTGTATTAACATAGATAATATAAGTAAGGGAGAGTAAAAAAAAAATGGATGTTTGCTTTTTTTACATTTATTTATTTTGATTATATGGCGCAACGATTAATTCTGGCGCCTGCCTTCGCCAAGGCAGCAAAGATTCTATTAGGGTAATTTTGCAACAATCGCTTCAGCGCCATGCTCGGGATCGTCTAGGGGTGGGGATGGGTTTTGATTACTACGTCATCAACCCCCACTCTTCTAGTCTCCATGTGCTTAAACTCGATCTTCAGCTCATATCCGCTTTTCCTATTATGATTTTGTCCAATCCAGGAACTTGGCCTAGCTCTCTTACCTAGAGCCCTATTCATTTAATAAGGGTACACAGCGGCATCTACTTTCAGTTGCCTGAGAGGCTGCATTCCGTTTACATCGTTTCCGCGTTTGTGTGTATCAAAGTGTTCAAGTGTAACATCAATCATGGCGCCCTCCTGTCGGCACGACGCTGCCCGCTTACCTATCTTCCTTAGTTTTAAAGGTATTTTTACTTTATATTTTAAAATAATTGATTAAATTTAATTGAAAAATGATAAATAAGTAAATAAAAATATAATTTACAATTAATATTTTACATTGATATGTAAAAACATTATCTAATATCCGATTGACCAGTCTAGCTACATTTCGTTTTTTTCTCAAAGAATATAAATAACTAACAACCAAGATTATTTTATTAACAAATAAGCTTAGGGCTACAAGGAATAATTTTATCCATCATTATTAACCATTGTCTCTCTCTCTATCTCTCTCTTGACTCTTCTCTTCCTTAAAAATTCTCTTCTCTCCTCGTATAATTTTTTTCTTACCCAAACAAATTTTACTATTTCCTGGTCGCTTTGCCAAAATAATTTCACCTTTTGATCGAATTATTTTTGCAATTGCTGTCTTTTCTTTCCATATTATTTTTATATAATGAAATACCTAGTCCATGTAAAACAAGTACAGACAAGTAGAACAAGTAGAACCTTCTTATTCATTACATAGACAGGATCTTGACTTTCAATATATATTCGTTCTAGCGGTCGATGAGACAAAGAAATATCAATATTATTATTTTAATCATACGAAATTTCTATATTAATGCTAATTTGAATACGAAATTAAAATATCTTATCTTATATATAATATGCTAATGTCCCACTGCCCCTTACGCTCTGTTTGATCAAGTATCCCTTGCAATTTTGAAATGAAATTTGACACCATTATAGAGGATGTTATGAGGGGAACAGGGAAAAATAGTTAGATTCCCAAATTTTAAATGGATAGGCTCAAAAGATTTTGTGAAAATTCAGAATTTTTTAATCGCTAAGACCTGTGCGAGGCCCTCCTCGGGTGGGCATCGTTTCATTATATTAAAAAAATATTTTTTTTTTTTTTTTATAAAAAAAACATTCACACTTTTCTCATTCACACTCACACTCACACACACATTCACACAGTCTTTTCGGCAACTTAGGCCATTTAAGACTTTAGACGATAACCGTTGTAATATATATTATCTATTGTGGGTTGAGGCATTTCTTAAAAAAAAAAAAAATATTAAAACAACTTGCATGTGAACTAGAACTTTACTGTTGTACTTTTTGAGTTTTTTTCGATTTTCTCAATATTTGCCTAACGATTTTGATTGAAATTCTTAAATTAATTAATTTTTTGGTATCTAAATGATTAAAATAAATATTCATCGGACTGCCTGGAATCGGGACCCACTTTCCTCGACTTTTAGATGATCAATATTGACATTTTTTAACATCTCTACTCTCTCGATCACGAAGAGGGGGGGAGGAACATGACCAAAAAATTTGGGGTGACAAGCACAGAACATAACTTTCGATTACCAAAGGTAAGAGAAAGTTGTGTGCTGTTCTTCCAGATGTTTTATTTTATAATATTAAAAAGCTATAATGAGTTGTATTTCTCCGCTATTTCCTTTGAAAAATTAAAACGGTTTAAGCGACTTATAAATGAAAAATAAAGGTTTGGACTAAGCCGAGCGCACAACTTTGCCCACCCACTATTCAAGAAAAAAATATTTGCCCCCCCCCTCTAGAGCCCCCCTAATGGTCCGATGTTATACATATTATATATCATTTTACTCGGGAGGAAGTCTAGTTTCTGAATATATAAAAAAAATTATAGGTTATGTAAGAAAAAAATTTTGTCCCCCCCCCCCCCCTAGAGCCCCCCTAATGGTCCGATGTTTACCAAAAGCTTTTCAGTTCTTGGCCTCTACCCCTAGTTTATGGGTGCAAAATTTCAAAACAATTGAATGAATAGTTTTTGAGATTTCGTTGACGAAAAAAATTACCACAGACAGACATACACACACACACACACACAGACATCATTCTAAAAACTTCTTAAATGGATTCAGGGGACCTCAAAACGCATTTTGGCAGCTTCAGAAAAATTTCGATTTTTTTTACGATTACATTAACTTTACCTGTCCAACCTACGGTTGATGGGCAAAGTTAAAAATTTGATTAACTCATTATAACTAAATTTGAATATTTAAAACTTAATATTTTATTTTAATACAATAAAATTTAAGATTAGATCTATTTTTTTTCTCATTCACACTTACACTCACACACACATTCACACAGTCTTCTCGGCAACTCAGGGCATATCAGGAATTTCGGCCCCCTCTCTTAACTAAATTCCGGGACTGTCATTGAGTATTTCAGTATCTTGGTATACTCAATTTGATCAGTAACTATTCATTAAGGAGTTTTTTTTTTGTGTTTCCATGTTTTTTTACTTTCTCTTACCTCTATATATGTTAATATATATAAAAATTTAGGATTCATGTCAAAAATTCGATGTCGAGATTTTGATGGATATACACGTTTTGAGGTCCCTTGAGTCCAAAAAAGTGGTTTCCACGACATGGTCTGTCTGTCTGTGTGTGTGTGTGTTCAATTTTAAGCATGAAGGAATTGAGCTATGATGCTGAAATTTTATATTTAAGTTAGGCAACTTCCTGGAGCGATAAAATAAGTTTTTAAACAAAATCGGCCAAAAAGTACTAGTACTTTACTGATGTACTTTTTCGGTTTTTTCGATTTTCTCAATATTCGCTCTAACGATTTTGATTAAAATTCAAAAATCAATTATTTTTTAGATGCTCTTTCAAATGTATATTCTCATTTTTCTGACAGTCACACCAGATTTTTCATTCTTCTTTTAATAATTTTATAATTCTCGTGATTACTAGTTGGTAAAATGAGTAGATTTTTCAAAAAGGTGGAAGATTTAGATGGATTGTTTGAGAAAATATTGATTGGAAGTCTGTCCCCCACCAGGTCTAAGAGTTATGTAAGAGAGCCTGGTTGCTGGTTCCTTACTCTTCTCGCTCCCTTTGAAAAATGTTCTCTGTCTCTAGTTTGGATGTAGGTGGGTAAATCCCATTTGTCGTGCCAGGTTCATTTGGTTATATAACTTGAAAGAGGAAGAAAGAAGACACTCACTCCCTATTCTCGCTCTAACGGAATCTCCACCCAAATAAACGGCCCAACGTCAAATACTAACACTTTTTGGTATTATATTACCATACTAATAAGTTTGACTAGAACGCAAATCTTAATTAGACCTTTCGGATAGTTAAGCATGCATTCATCTGTAAACTTGAGACTCATTCTTGCAAGGTTATTATTTTTATATACAGTATTTTAAATCGCCTAACATTGAAAGGATTTCGTTTTTGTTCATTAAGTAGGGCAGCGTTTTCCGAACTGTGAGGCGCGCGCGGGCCTTCCAAGGGAGGCGCGGACTAGTCTTAGGGGAGGCGCGAATATTAGCCACAGCGAGCTTTTTTCTAAATGATTGCTTAAGTCTTATAAATAAAAAAATTGATAATATATTTTTGTATTAGTACTATTTTATAAAATGGGAGGGGGGAAGGGGGTAGGGCAACGCGTTATATGATTAGGTATTTTTAAGGGAGGCGTGATAACATAAAGTTTGGAAACCACTGAAGTAGGGTAACATTTGATTTAAATGAAATGGTACAGTCGGCCCCACAAGTACCTGATGTGCTCGATGTTGGGCTGAGCAAAATCATCAATTAATCGATTATTTTCTGGAAATATGCGTTTGAAAAGATGGGATGAGACTCGTATGCAAAAAAAAAAAAAGTTCAAAAGATTTTCACGAGAGGGAATAAATGAAAATTTTACTAAAAAAATAATTTCGAAAAATTTACTTAAAAAAAAAAAAATAAATAAATAAATAAAAAGGTCAAATGATTTTCGCGAGAGGGAAAAATGGAAATTTTACCAGAGAAAAAAAAAAAGTATAATTGATTATTTTTTTTCATAATCAATTATTTTTTTCCATAATCGAAATAATCGATTATTTTTCATAATCGATAATCGATAATTTTTTTCCATAATCGAACACCTCTGCTCGAGAGTGGATTCTTGAGCTAAGTCAACCAAACCATTATTTTTAAAATAAATAAATCATCTTTTTTAATGCATCTGAAAGGAAAAAGCTATTTTTAACACAACACATCTGATGGCTAAGCATTTTGGTTGCCTAAGCTCAAAGGCTTCACTCTCGAGAACATCAGGCACTTGTGGTTCGACTGTACATTTTTAATCAAAATATCTCCCCATATATTTAGCTTGTACGAAATAATTCCTAGAAGTAGAAATTTATTCTTAAACCTCATTTTCTTCAATAATCTTGTGAATATTTTTTAAAATGAGTTTATCTTTTAAAGTTGATAGTTGAATAATAATTTTAAAGGATTCGCTATTCAAAAAATAATAACATAGTAGCAACCATTAATAAATAATAATTAAGTATAATTTCTATATTATTAATCGTTGTTTATTTTGATTTGACTGGGAAAATAACTTTTCTGAGGTTATTGGCAGCGAAAAATAAAGCAAGGTTAAGAAGTTTAAACATTAATGATAATTTTTTTTTCATAAAATACATAAATAGGGGAATGAAAAAGGATATTTCTTCACTGGGTTGCCATACATTTGCCACACTCAAAGATTCCCTGGATCATAAGTGGAAGTTATGCAGTACTCTCTCTTTTTTTGACATCTGCGGCCATATTGGCTTTGAAACGATACGATATTATTTATTTGCCACAGTTGAATCAGAGATATTTATTTAATTA
>JAKCPI010017087.1:0-26083 GCA_023213315.1 Euborellia annulipes
ATCCTCTCGAGGCATTGCTTAAATGATGAGAATCCACCAATACTAAATCACCCTCTTCATATTCTGGTGAATGTCTTCGTTTCTTGTCAGCCATATCTTTTTGATGGTCCTGACGTTTCTCCAGATTCTCCCTTGCCTCTCGAAGGGTATCCGCGACCTTAATAAGGTAAGGAGTAATTTGAGGAACAAAGTTTTCACTCTGAATGACGGCACGTAGATCATGAGAAACATCATCCGAGGTTCGAAGCTCACGCGCGAACGTTAGATACGAGGGTGAGCAGCCCGTCGATGCACATACTGCAGAATTCATCGCAAATCTAATGGCAGGTAATTTATCTGGCCAATCCGAATGACGAGTGCCTACCAAGATGCTTAGTTGAGTCTTTAAATCTCTATTCCTTCGTTCGACAGGATTAGCCTCGGGATGATAGACTGGAGTGAAGGATTGACTGAAGTCAAAACAGTATGATACTTGCTGCATGACATCGCTAATGAATTGAGGTCCATTGTCAGAAATGAGCCGTCTTGGAAATCCATAGCGTAAAATTACTTCATCAATTAGATATTTAGCACAAATGTCTGCAGTAGCATTTTCAATAGCGAATAATTCTATCCATTTAGTGGCCACATCTTCAATTACAAGAATCCATTTCTTTTTTTCACTTGATTCGGGAAGCGGGCCAAATAAATCTATTGCTAATGTTTCAAATCTTTGTGATGCAGCTGGCACTTGTAGCAAACCTGCAGGTTTTAAGTTAGTAGGCTTATAACGTTGGCATGCTAAGCAGTCCTTTACATAATCGGTAACGTATTTACGCATGCCGGGCCAGTAATAACGAGATGAGATTCGTTGAAGTGTCTTCTCGACACCATAATGTCCCGCTGTTGGAGAATCATGATATTCTTGCATCACTCTCCCCTAGCCGATGCCGGGATGACCAATTGAGGTTCCTCGGTATCCTCTTCTGGAACGTATCTATACAATACTCCTGAGGACATAATGTAACCACGGTTTGCCCAGTTAGACGCGGCCACCGTATCACTTCCTTCTAGAGCATCTATAATTTTCCTTAGGTCTAGGTCACTTCGCTGCTCTTCACGAATTTCTTTTTCCGACCGAGCCGAAAGGTCGACCGATACGAAACAGACGTCACAAGAATTTTCTTCTTCCTCTGGGCATGGTGGCCTGGATAGGGCGTCTGCCACTACATTACATTTCCCTGGAATGTAGGAAATATCCACATCAAATGCCTGTAGTCGCAGCGCCCATCTTGCCAATCGGCCTGAAGGTGACTTCAGAGACATAAGCCAACGAAGCGGGGCATGGTCGCTTGCCACTTTCACTTTAGACGTTTCGATATAGCCTCGAAATTTTTCTAATGCCCAAATCACGGCAAGAGCTTCTCTCTCTGTCGTGGAATAATTTCTTTCTGCAGGAATAAGCAGCCTACTAGCATATTCAACTGGGCGTTCGTCGTTTCCTTCTCCCTGTAAGAGCACAGCGCCGATCGCATAACCACTCGCGTCTGTCCGTATCACAAAAGGTAAATCTTCATCAGCCTGTCTTAGAATCGGAGTTGAGCAAAGACGCTGTTTCAATTCTTCATATGCTCTCTGCTGTATTTCACCCCACACCCATTTGGCATTTTTCTTTGTTAGATCGGTGAGAGGGCGGGCGATTTCCGAAAAATTCTCGATAAAACGTCTATACCACGAACATGTTTGCACGAAGCCCATTAAGTGTTTGACATTTCGTGGTGGCTGCATCTTCATTATTGCAGATATTTTATCTGGGTCTGTTTCGATGCCTCTTGAGCTAATTATATGCCCAAGATATTTAACTGATGCTCTTGTAAAAAAACACTTTTCCCTGTTTGCTCGAAGTTTAAATTTTCTTAATCTTGCAAAGACTTCACGTAGATCTTGTAAATGTTTTTCAAATGACTCTGAAATAATTAGGATATCGTCCAGATAAACTAGAACATTCATGTCCAAACCAGAACGAAAACGGTCCATGAGTCGCTGGAAGGTGCAAGGGGCATTTCGTAGACCAAATGGCATTTTTTTGAAGCGATATGTTCCAAACGGTGTTATAAAACCCGTTTTATCTCTATCTTGCTCCCACACTCCCACCTGATAATAACCGCTTCTAAGGTCGATTGTTGAAATGTACAAGGGTGACTTGGCAAGGTGAAGAAGATCTTCAATCCTCGGAAGAGGATATGTATCAGGGACTGTTACCTCATTTAATTTTCTAAAGTCCACGCACATTCTAAAAGATTTATTATCTTTTTTGGAACTAATACTACTGGGGCGGCCCAAGCCGACTCGCCCGGTTCGATAATGTCATCTTTCAAAAGGGAGTCTATCTCGTTTTCTAGAATTTCCCTTTATGAGCGTTCAATCTATATGGAGGCACCGATATGGGAGCTGCATCACCTGTTTCTATTCTATGTTCGGCATACGGGGTTGGATCTCCCCCTGCTGCAAAGATATCTTCATTTTCCGCGATCAGACAATTTAGACGAGATCTATTTATTTCACTGAGATTAGTAAGCTCGTCATCTCTCAAATTATTTATGGTTTTAAGGCTAGCAATGGACGACGTGGGTCTAATAAATGATTCATACATTACATCAAATTTTTTTCTTCACCAGAGAAGCTCCACGTCCCCCTGAGCCATATCGAGGACAATTTTTTGCATCTTCGAGAAAATCGACGCCAAACGAGGTCATATTACTATTCGCTTCAGGAAAAATAATGAAAGTAGTAGGAATAATTTTATTTCCTATTTTTACATCAACTTGACCTGTCAAGATATCCCCCTTGCCGCAACTTCGCCACCTCGGCCAATGATAAATTTAGCCTGCAAGGCACACGTTTCTTCACCCTTAGAGCGAAGAACATTAAAGAGGCTGGATCCCGCAACGCTTTGTTTTGCTGCTGTATCTGCTATGCCATATCCATCTACTCCACATATAGAAATAGGTAAAACCGGACGGTCTCTTGGCCTTAAAACAAGCCTGGGATCCGTGTCTAGTGCACAAAATCCTACTGATGAAACTTCCGATTTTTTATTTTTCTTACAATCAGGGCAGTCGCGTCGAGTGACTCCCGGGGCACCACATTCATAGCATGCCAAAGAGGATTGATGGATTACCTTTATCAGAAGGATGAGCCTTGGAATTTTTGTGCTCATTCGATTGATCCACCGAGGGACTTGGAATAGTTTTTTAATTTAAGACAATCTTCTTTTTATATGCCCTTTCTTTTTGCAAAAAATTACACCGGATCGACTGATTCTCTCTCACCTTTTTTCAGGCTTTGTCTTGAGCATTTTTTATTTTTCATTGTCTAATTCGGCTAAGCGTGCATTGGTGTATTAGCTGATCAAAATTTTCGACGCTCTCGCGGGAGGACGCGTTTTTTGAATAGGTCTATTTAGTAGTCCGTATATCATATCTAATTGAACAACGGCTGGCAGTGCCGGCTTAGGGAGTTTTGAAAGCAACGCTCGAGCCTTTGCTATGAAAATTTCTGTTTTCATACCTTCATCTTGTTCAGTTGCAAACAGTTCTCGGTAAATGGCATATGCGGGCTTAACATGCCCAAAAGCTCTTTTAGACAATCCAAGGCATCATGCCACGTTTTAATTTCTCCTTTCACCCCCTGTCCACCAAATTGCCGCTTCATCCTTGAGAAGTAGAGGAAAAGGCCTTTTAGAGCGTTGGCTTCGGAAATATTGGCACAATCCCTATGAGAGCTTCTATGGCATCGACAAAAGCATCAATATCTTGAAGACTATTAGAAAAGGATGCTGTGCATTTCAAAAATGTTCCTTCTTGCCTTGCTCGTTCCTCTTGATGACTGGTATTTGAAAAGGAGGATTGAATACCTTCTATTAATGCTTGTAGTTGATCTTCAGACATTGAGACATTAGCATTTTTCTTTGTTTTACTCCTTGTTGCACGACTCATGTTGTCGTTTTTATTAGAAACCAACTCGTTGGGCGCCAGTTGTAATGGAGGTTTCGGGTTCAGAGTAAAAAATATAATTTACAAGAAGCAAAATTTTATTAAAATAAAGAAAAAACATAGAAACACATTAAGAAATAATATTAAAAACGTATTTGGAATTGTGAGAGATGAGATCGCATCATGTTCGTGTCGGTGAATTTGACAGTTGCTTCAGGAGCGATCGCCACGACCCTGGCGGTCTCTAGCAATTATCACTCCGCGCGCACTTTGAATAAACTATTGTGGCGCGGAAGTTAAGCCTTTCCTGTTACACACTAAATTATTAATTTGAACAAAGAATATATTTTTTTTGTCTTCCCTTTTGATAGATAAATTCCATTTGTGAATAATAAAACAAAAAAAAATGAAATTATTACATTTTCATCCTCTTTCATAGACATGTTGTTGTTGTTGTATTATGATAAATTGAAATAAAAATTGATCAAAAAAATTTTATACCACCCAGCCTTTTAATGCCCTCATAATTTAAATTGTTGACATGCGATTTCGGAAAAATCTGGTGTGACTAGTCGCACAATTTTTTCTTACCGTAATTCAAAGTAGTATGTACTTTCACACCAGATCTTTTTGTGTCGAGATACATTTAGTTATTAGAATTTAAGATGTAATATTTATAAACATATGAAACTATTTATTTAATAGAAGAATTAAATTCAAGTATGATACACAAGGTTTTTTTGTTTCAATGATTTATTTATTTAACATTAACACTTTATAAATAAATCATTGAAACAAATATACTTGTCATACTTAATTTAATTCTCCTATTAAAGCTTAATGTTTCAACTTGAGCCAACAGTTACTAGTTTAAAATTAAAAATATTTATATTTCGTTACCATGGCAACCATTTCTCCCATCTTTCCTATGAAGTACAAAAATGAAGTTTGTTTCAAAATATTTCAAGGGCAAAATGATAATAATATACATTTTAAAGAGCATCTAAAACACCTTATGGCAAAAAATTATTCAACTCTATTTGTGAATCCTCCACCTCGGTATTATTCCCATGAAAGTTACTCTTCAGAGTAACCCCAACTTGTCAAGGTTTGACATAAATGACTGAAAAAAAATTCGTCTTAGAGATTTTCAATATATTTTCGAGTATTTAGAGCTCACTGAGTTGAAAAAAGTAATTTTGGGATTATGTCTGAAATAAATAATTTTGTTTGGCCTGAAGATGAGTGCGATAAGCTCTCGAAACGTCGGCTAGTTTTTTGATTTCGCTTGGCTGCTTTTCCTGGAGAGACTCCTCTCCAGTTTCCAATTAAAAAAATTAAATGGCTTTTTTTTTTAGATAATTACGCTTTTTTTTAGAGTATACGAGAAAGATAGAATTCTACTTGAATGCATTCTTGAAACTGATTTCTTTTTGCATAATTCCATTATTTGAAATCTTTTTTGTTGATTTTTTATTGAATTAGAACTGATTGTCGTTTTCGTTTGATTTTTGCAAGGTTGAGTTTCGTATTAATACAATGCGAATCGTCGAGTCGAGAGCTTTCTCTCTCTCCCCTCAGCCCCGGACCAAAATCAATATTTGGACTAGACTAGGGCCCTGATTTCCCTCTGCCAGGTAGGCTTCATGAACCACCCCAGTTAATTTATATTGTTTTCTTTATTGAATATTCTTCTGCATCAGAGTCTTTGTTTATAATAGGGGCATTCCCTAATCATTAAAAAAAAGTATAAAATTCATTTCCTCTTTATGAATAAATAAATCATTGATAATTTGTTTTAAGGTTGTTCGGACAGTAAATAATAAAATTAAATGTTTCAATGCATAAATTCCTTATTTAGTCGAGACCTATCATTGGATTAAGTTAATAATTTAATTACCAGAAAAATAATAAATAAATGACTTTTGAGTATTTTTTCACATAATATAGATCTGGCAACATCCCATTTAACAGCTGTTTATGTTGATCTTGCAGTTGTACACTGTAAAAAAAAATATGAATTTTCAATCATTTTTCATATACTTCGGTACCTTAATTTTAATATACCCAGGATATGAACTAAAATTAATATACAATTATATGAATAAATAACAACTTTTAAACTTATCTTTTTCTTTAACAGCTGTTTATGTTGATCTTGCTGTTGAATTCTATATATATGATAATATAAGAGAGAAAAAGAAAGCGGTGTGTCGCGTCATGGTCTGTCTGTCTGTCTGTCTGTCCGTCCGTCCGTCTGTGTCTGTCCAGTCTGTCACGCTCTGATTTGACCGAACTTCCGTTGGAATTTCAGAAACAAAATTTTGCAGGATCTTATAGAGGACGTTATCGGAGAGTCGCCGGAAAAATACTCAGGTCCCGAAATTCTCATATACTTTTTGAGTTATTTTAATTTTTTGAAATTCGCTACGATTTCTCCGATTAGGAAATGTAAAGAGAAATATTTAAGTATATGCTTTGCAGTTGTGTATTCGTATGCCCAAGGTAAACACACCTCAAGCAGGCACTAGGACTGAAATACTTAGTTGTTAGTATTAATAATAATTTTCTTTTCATAAATTTTAAGCAAAGGCGAGGGTCCGCCGCAGGCCGGGCACTGAAGCCATGCTGAGTAGGAGTCCAGGGGGCGTAGCCCCGCGCCTAGACACTCGAAGCCCGCCGAAGGCGGGCGTCGCGGCTAGTTTTTATTTATAATATTACAATGAATAATGCGAATCAGTTTATATACAATGGGTGGGTGATTTGCGAGAAAAAATATCGTCAATTGGAAGTGAAAGCGTGAAACGCGATTTATTTTATGTGACGTTGCTGCACTAATATGAGTCACGTGGCTTACTTATTTTTAAGTATGGCGGACTGGCATTTTCGTGAATCTTTTACCTTTCTTAAAATATTTTTAAAAGCCTTGGTCAGAAAATTTTGATTTTATTTTTAACGTATTCTCCGGAATTTATTAGTCTTGGAAACGATGTAACACCTGTTTAATCTCTATTCTAAAATTTCTTTTGTAGTTTCTTTCAGGTATTTTGCTGCTAAACGGAGGGATCTAAGGAATTGCCGGAAGATTTAATCAAACCACCAATTCATATCAGAGATAATTTTATTGGTTAACGAGGATGCATCCTGTTCGTTTCGGCCGATAATAGGTCTTCATCAGAACCATTCTTGTATGAATGTATGTATTGTAAATGTAAAAAACTGTCTTAAATTTCAGACAAGTATCGTTTTGATGAAGGCCTATTATCGGCCGAAACGAACAGGATGCATCCTCGTTAACCAATAAAATTATCTCTGATATGAATTGGTGGTTTGATTAAATCTTCCGGCAATTACTTAGATCCCGCCGTTCAGCAGCGAAATACCTGAAAGAAACTACAAAAGAAATTTCAGAACTACGGAAGTTAATTGATAAAAATAGAAGTTTTTTGTTTTTCTCTCTTTATCAGGAGTGGCTACATAATTCGTTTCGTCTACATTCCCTATAGGTTACATGTTAAATTTAAATTTTTTAATAATAATACACGATAACCCTTCGGCAGATTTGCTTCAAAAAAATATTTTATACCTATGTCCCACATGACACTTTCATACAATTTTTTTTTTTTTTGTTATTACCTGAGGCTGTTTTTATGTACAATTTTTTTTTTTAGTTTTAGAATAAAGGGTATTAATTTTTAAAAAATACAGTATCTGTATGACAGAAACCATACAGGATATTTCAATTATATTCATAGCACAATGACATAAAAATTATTAATAGCAAAAAATAAAGAATGAAGGGATTTTTTTAATTAAAAAAAATTATAACTGTTTGTTATATTAATAAAAAACTTTTGTTCCAATTTTTTTTTTTATAACTTCCACAAATGTTCTTTTGATAAACTAAAAATTCGACTTTTCGTTGATATTAAAAAAAAAAAATTTCTTTTTATTAGAGTAAGTTGACTCGTCTGCTTAATCACACCATATTTGGACCCTGTTATGAATAGTGTGTCAGCGAAAAAAATTAAAAATTCAGTTAAGCACGGAATATTGTTTCAAATGCTATAATTAATATTATTTTTTATGAAATATGTCCTAAAAAAATATTTTAATGTTACTTGCACAATTGAAAAAAAAATTATATATAATCATTGAAAAAAAAAACTTTAATGTTAATTTTCTCAAAACTCGGAGCTGGTTGACACACTAATGCGAACAGGTTTTTAGGAATGAATTTTGAAAATTTTATTGGTTTTTTTATTTTAGGCCGCGGAATTTAACAATAAATTATAATTTTATAAAAGTAATAATATTTTTTTTATAGATTTAATCTAAAAATCTGGTGTGTTGGTAGCACAGCACGCAACTTTTTCTTATATTCGGTAATTGAAAGTTGTGTTTTGTGCTTGTCACACCAGATCTTTTGTGTCGAGATTTATTTAGTTTCCAGCGGTAGCCTACCTTGGAGAATTCAAGCAATGTAAAATTTATAAACATGGGAAAATATTTATATTTTGTTGCAGATTTTTCCCAATGAAGTTCGAGAGTAAAGTGTGCTTCAAATAATTTCAAGGGCAAAATGAGAATATACATTTTAAAGAGCATCTAAAAAATAATTAATTATTAAATTTTAATCAAAATCGTTTGTGCGGATTTTGAGATAATTGATAAGATACTAAAAAAGTACATCCGTAAAGTACTAGTACTCTTTGACCGATTTTGTTCAAAAGCTTCGTGTCACGTCCCATGGGGGTGCCTAACTTAAATATAAAATTTCAACCTCCTTGCTCTTTTCGTTCTTGCGGGATCCACTTTATTGTACTCAGGGGGCCTCAAAACCATCAAAATCTCGATATTGAATTTTTGACATGAATCCATTTCTATAAATATTATTAATATGTATAGGTAAGAGAAAGTAAAAAAATATTCTCTTATATTTTGAATGATGGCATCGTTCATTTGAAGGAAATATAAATAAACTTAATTTGGTCTCGTCCTAATTTAATCACCGTTTATTTTTGTGTGATAAACTACGTACTAAAAGCTAGTAGCTATTTTAAAGTTACTCCTATTTCTGACTGATCCCACACTATAAATTGATATTTTTTTTTTTTTTTTGACTTTTACTAGGATTTACTCATAAAAAAAATGTTTATCATATCAGGTCAAATAAATAATTGTTAGTCGATTTTCAATTGTTAAGTATAAATGCCCAATCAATCAACAAAATTTACCAAGTGTATTGGCATGGTGATAGTGCTGTTTTGATGTTTCATGTTTTTGTTGTCTTTTATATTTTATTTATTAAACAAGCTTATACCAATCTATCTTTCTGACTTCATAATTTTACACGAGCAGTCCTAGATATGCACAAAGTAATGGTTTAGCTGAATCTGGAGTTAAAATTGTGAAAAATATTTTAAAAAAATGTATGGTGCGAAGATGATTTCTTTTTGGGACTTTTGGCCTACAGGGCATCTCCCCTAGAGTCAGGGTATAGCCCTTCTGAATTATTGTTTGGACGAAAGATTCGAACTACTTTGCCTACTCTGTCAAAAAATTTGAAGCCTTCTTGGGAGTTTTTAAAAATTTTGAGGAGAAGGATTTACAGATTAAAAAAAGACAGGAAAATAATTACAATAAAAGATTAAAAGTAAAAGGCGTACCTGAATTGTCAATTGGCCAGAAAGTTTGGGTTAGAGATTTAAGAAAATATGGCACAGTAATAAAATGTGGTCCTGAATTAAGGTCTTATACTATAAAAATTAATGACAAGTCTTATCGAAGGAACCGAAATTTTTTAACTTTTTGTCCGGATGAGGGAAATTTTTGTACTTTAGGACAAGAAAATGAAAATTATAGTAATTTAGATCTGGAAAATGGAATACCCAATGGAAGTAACAATGAAGAAAACGAGAGTTTGGGTGAAAAAAGTAATGAAACTAACAACACAGGAAAAGAAGTAAACGCAAGATCGGGTGAAAGAAATAATGAATTAAACAATTATGGAAGAAATGAGGAGATGGGGAACAACAATGGAAGAGGTAATAATGAAAAGAATGACCAAGGAAGAAGTAACATTGAAGAAGGTGGGGTCGCAACTGGAAGACGCTCTTATAAAACAAAGTACGGCCGTGAAGTTCGACCCGTCCAAAGACTAACATATTAATTATTAATTTTGTTATAAAAGAAAGAATCATGTATTGGCATGGTGATAGTGCTGTTTTGATGTTTCATGTTTTTGTTGTCTTTTATATTTTATTTATTAAACAAGCTTATACCAATCTATCTTTCTGACTTCAAAATTTTACACCAAGTGTCGCGGGTTCGGATCCCAGGCAGTCCGATGATTTTATTTAAGCCATTTGGTTACCATATGGCTTGAATATGAATGCCTGAATCCAATGGCGTAACCAGGATTTTCCCCTGGGTGGGTGGGGGGATTAAAAAAAGGCTCACTTATTCGCTGCCAACTCCCTTGGTCCTGTATCGACACGTGAAAATTTGAGAGGAGGGCCCTGACCCCTCGGTATATCCGGTATTTTTGGGTATGGGGAGGATTTTTAAAAATGACTTCGGACCCCCCCAAAAAAATTTCTATATACGCTTCTGAGAGCATTAGATTTGCTAAAATTTGGTATATATAAATGAATTTGTAGATACAATATTAACCGTTAACTTTGATCAGCCTTATTTCGGTTAATATTGAGTCTACAAATTCATTAAATGTACCAAATTTTAGCAAATTTAATTATCTATAATTTTGTATTGAGCTATTGTACACAGAATATGCTTTGTTTACGAGGTATAAGCAAAAAATTGAAAAAAGTCAGAAGTTTTTGACCACTCTAAGTTAGAACAAGGTTTTATTAACTTAAAAATTTATATCGACTGGATTTTATACTTTTTTTAACAACATATTTTTTTTAAAATAAAAAGACAGGCTGCTATTTTTTCTTTCAATTTGTAATGTACAGTGAGGGACAATATTAAGTCCCACCCATGCGTTTTCTACTTGTGATTATTTCATTGTTTTTATTAAAAAAAAAAATGAAAATCTTTATTGCGAAATATTCTTTGTTTGAACCATGAAAGTTTCCATTAAAAAATATATATTTTTTTAAAAACAATGAAATAATCACAAGTAGAAAACGCATGGGTGGGACTTAATATTGTCCCTCACTGTACATAATATAATAAATAGCAATTTGAATTTTTTTCTCTCCTGGGGGGGGGGGGGGGGTTAAACCCTAAAACCCCACTGCCTGGATCCC
Source organism: Euborellia annulipes (assembly GCA_023213315.1). Classification (NCBI taxonomy): domain Eukaryota; kingdom Metazoa; phylum Arthropoda; class Insecta; order Dermaptera; family Anisolabididae; genus Euborellia; species Euborellia annulipes. The sequence continues at coordinate 11,252 of JAKCPI010017087.1, forward strand.
AAATATATTGATATAATTAATAAATAAGAGTATCGTTTAAGTCTTATATCTCCTGATAGGGCTGGACGGTAAACCGGTAAAAATTTTTTCGAAAACGCGGTAACGAACCTCCTAATTCGGTAAAAACCGTTTTTTTTTTCGAAGTCGGTAAAAACTTATTTTTTCGGACGGGAAAAAATTTTGGTTCCGCGAAAAAAAATGTTCCGCGGCGGCAAACTTTGGTTCCGCGGGCGGTAAAAATTTTTACCGACTTTCGAGAAAAACCGGTTTTTTTTTCATTATCGAGGTCGGTAATGAAAATCCATTACCGTCCAGCCCTATCTCCTGAGATGCCGAGAACACGTGTGTGTGAGTGTGTGTGTGAATGTGAATGAAGTGAGTGTTAAAAAAAATTAACGTGACTGCTTTTTATCAAGTTTATAAACTCTCTATTCTTGAGAAATATTCTCAACCACTCTATAAATGAATTTTTTGATCTACCGAGATTTTTTCATTGAATATACCACAATTAAAAAGAAGAATATTTTTGGCATCGGCTCTTTTGTTGTGCGATAACTTTGCCAAAGGTCGGATGTTTATAAAAAAAAAATTACCTTAATATATTTCGTGTTAAAATAGGTTGCTTGTAAGATCTTTAGTTTAATCATTTGCAAAGTTTTAAGCTTATTAAATAAATATAGGAACTTGGATGAGTTAAATCTCGTTTGCGCTTAATGGGATTGGATTGGATCGTTGAGTACTGGAACCGACCGAATATTCGGTTTCGGTTACGGTTTCGGCCAAAAATCATGGTTTCGGCCGTAGTTTCGGTTTCGGCCAAAAAGTGGCCGAACCTTTCGGCCGGCCGAAACCAGAAAAAATGGGATGAGACTCGCATGCAAAAAAAAAAAAAAAAAAAGGTCAAATAATTTGCACTTGAGGGAGAAAAAAGGTAAAATGAAAAAAATTTTCATAGGAAATACAAGTTTCGGTTTCGGTCGAAACTAAGGTTGAGGCCGAATATTCGGTTTCGGTTTCGGTTTCGGCTGAAAATCTTGTTTCGGTCGGACCCTATTGAGTACACTCTCCAATATTTAATTTTTTACTTTCTCTTACCTATGTATTATGTAATATATACCCCTATATATTAGTGGTCGTTAAAAATTAAATTTCTTGCGGCGCCCCCTTAAAAAGCTTTCTTTTGATGGAAAAACACTAGGAAATTTTTTTATAATTTTTTTTATGTCAAGACAGCACGTGCCTCACGACGATTTAAGTTAATTTTTGGGTATAATCATGTTTTTTGAAGATTTTTAATAATAAATACAATTTCATACAGAATATAAACAACCACAGAACCAAAATTCATGAGAATACAATAGTTAATCAAAATAACAATAGATTTTCCAAACAATATGGTCTGTTAATTAAAAAAAAATCAATGATATTTTAATTTCAATTCATTCAAATCTTACATCTACATCTTACATCTTGTTAGATGATAACAGAAGCAAAGGCATTAAGAAAACGAAAGAAAGTTTACTTAAGGATTGGAATGACGAAAACTAGATATTAAAATTAAATTTGTATTAATTTTGTAATAAAATAAAAATATAAATTAAAATATCATTGATTTTTTTTAATTAATAGACCATATTGTTTGGAAAATCTATTGTTATTTTGATTAACTATTGTATTCTCATGAATTTTGGTTCTGTGGTTGTTTATATTTTGTATGAAATTGGTATTTGTTATTAAAAATCTTCAAAAAACATGATTATACCCAAAAATTAACTTAGTCGTAAGATTTAGATTGTGATTTTTGAGCGATTATGATGTCTAAATTTATGTTTAAGAAAAATATTGATAAATGTTTGTACTCGCTCATATGAGGCACCCATGCCTCAGAGCTAATTTGTAAAAATAAATAAATAAATAAATAAATAAATCGTCGTGAGGCACGTGTTGTCTTGACATAAAAAAATTATAAAAAATGTTCCTAGTGTTTTTTCATCAAAAGAAAGCTTTTAGGGGGCGCCGCAAGAAATTTAATTTTTAACGATCACTCTAATATATATAGTGAGAAAGTATTGGATACTTTACATTTTGAAATTCGTTACTGTCGGAAACTAAATATATCTCGACACAAAAAATCTGGTGCGACAAGCACAGAACACAACTTTCGATTACCGATGTGGTGTGCGACCAGTCACACCAGTTTTTTTTTTTTTTTAATCGAAATCTTTTTTTCTTCCTCTAATCCCACGATTAACTCTTTTTATATTACAGTAGATCTAAATGAAACATTCATGTGACGACCATATAACCTCAATATTTTTCTTTTTTTTTTTAACATTATTATTTCAATTTCTTAAAAAAAAATGATTGTTTCTCTTTCTCTTTGAGTTCCGGTGTTAAATAAAGGACAAAACCTCCATTATTGTGTATTTCACATATTTTATACTTGACTCTAATAATAAATACTCGTCTTTGAAAGAAGAAAAAAAAAAGATGAGAATAAGGTGACCTAAAAAAGTACAGTATATAATTAAAACTTACTTTCAGATTTTTTTTTTTCGATTTCATCAAAATTTATTTAAAATAAAATAATTTTACTATTTATAGCAATAACGTCAATTTTGACCATGTTGATAAAGGAACCAAGCGCCATTATGATCGATAATTGAGATAAGATCGCCATCTATTAGAGAAAAAGAAGATCCATCTCTTTATTTAAATCACAACATTATTAGAGGAGAAGGTCCAAATTTCGGCTACTGTTTACTTTTTGTGTTATAACTTTTGTTAGATTGAATATTATTAACTCTAACCATGATAAAATTGTACATTCAAAGGTTTTCTTTCGATAAACTAAGTAAAAAGCTTTAAAATACCTTTAATTTTATTTTTTTTATCAATTAAAAAAATATTCAAAATCACAAATTTTTGAGATGTGGTCTAAATTTGGGCTAGGCCAAAATAAACTAGAATAAAACAATAAAATATGTACAAATATTTAACTCAAGATCAAGGGCGGATCCAGAGGTGTTTCTCGGGGGGAGGGGAGGGGGGGGGGTAATCTGGTATGACTAGTCGCACAACACACAATTTTTTCTTAATTTCGGTAATTTAAAGGCATATTCTATACTTGTTTGCCAGAATATAAATACAAATCAAATTTTTAAGTATTATTTTTAAAATCTTACATTAAAAATACATTTTTTTTTAGAAAAAAAGTATTTTTTTCAAATTTCGGGGGCGGGGAAGTACCCCCCTTTACCCCTTGTATCCGCCCTTGCTCAAGATGTATTTATTATATTCAGATAATTGTATATATAATGAGCAAGTGCCTCTTTGTATGGGGTGCCAGTAATGAGTCAAGACTTTAGGCTTTACGTCCTTTGTTTTTTTCCTAGTAGCCCGAATTTAGACCTTCACTATGGCGTCGGTTTGAGGTTAATAAAAAATTCTACAGTCGGTTGAGAGCTTGGAATTATATCGATTATGGTACCTTAGAGTATCTTTAACCCAACTATTTATGGAGAGTAATATATTCAAAGTTTTAGACTATTCAGTAAATTAAAAAATGCATACCTGTAAAAGTTTTCAAGTGTCGAAAATTGAAAAAATTACCACCACTCAAACAACTGTCACTGAATTGCGCAGCTTCTTCAGCCATGCAATGGGCGTTCCCTGAGAAGTTGTTTCATACTATCGCGGCTACATTGCAGCATCTCCTTACACTGATTACAGTACTAGCCAGAATTTGGACCCTAGCCGAAATTTGGACCTTCTCCTCTACTTTGTACACTTTTTTTTTTTTTGTATAAAACAAGAAAAAAAGTCATTGCATAAAATATTTTCTCTCTTAGCATCAGACAGTCTTTAGCGATCCTTTTTACAATGAAATTTAGGAAACAGCATTTTTTGGTGCGGTTTTGGAAACATTTAACTAATGAATAAATGTGCCACACAAGATTTTGTGTCGACACATATATAGGTGGTCTATTCTCTAAAAACAGGCGTTAAAATTTAAAATAAACATTTGGGTGTTAAAAAGTAATATAGAAAGAATCAGCGTTAAAAAATACTATTTCCTAAAAAAGTTTTAACAGCGACGTTAACATATTGCTTTTATTTCAAAACTATCAAAATCATTACTTTTTAGGTTAAGGACACCATTTTTATGTTAAACACGACGTTAAAATATTAAAGCCACCACCTAGACATGGCATTAATTTTTAACACAATTTACTAAATATTAACGCTTTGGCTTCAAATTTTTGTTTACAGAATAGCTATTTGAGGCAAGGAAATGACTTTGAATAGCATTTTTTGAATGCTGATTGTTTTTACATTACTTTTTAACATCTATTTGTTTATTTTAAATTTTAACGCCTGTTTTTAGAGAATAGACCGGATAGTCTTTCACTGATATATTAAAATTCAAGATATAAATTTTTTTTTTTTTAAACACACACTTTTTTCCCATTCACACACACATACACACAGTCTTTTCGGCATCTTAGGCCATTTAAGACTTTAAACGATAACCATTATTATGAATATATATATATTGGGGTCCAGACATTCTTATTTAAGCCATTTAATATCCAAATGGCTTAAATAAAATCATCGGACTGCCTGGGATCCGAAACCGTGATTTTTAATCAAAATCGTTAGAGCGAATTTTGAGAAAATCGAAAAATACTGAAAAAGTACATCAGTAAAGTACTAGTACTCTTTGGCCGATTTTTTTAAAAGCTTGATTTTCACGTTCCAGGGAGGTGCCTAACTTAAATATAAAGTTTCAGCCTCATAGCTCAATTCCTTCATGCTTTAAATTGAACACACACACAGACAGACAGACCATGTCGCGAAAACCACTTTTTGGATTCAGGGGACCTCAAAACGTGTATATCCATCAAAATCTCGACATCGAATTTTTGACATGAATCCAATACTTTCTCACCTTATATAGAGGTAAGAGAAAGTAAAAAATGCGTCCCTGTAATTTTGCATTCTATAATAAATATTTTTCCCAATTTATAGGGTAAATAAAATATAATAAAATATGAGTATTCATATTTGCCATTCATACTTGTCAATTTTTATATTCTTTTTTTCAAAGCGATGAAATATAATAGGCCAGAAATTTCGTTGACTATTTCAAGTATCTGTGACCTTGTTATTTTTTCGTCAAGGTCTCTGATTGATCTTATTGTCATCAGAGTTGCTTGCACAACTCACCTCTCAGTTTTCCAAATCCCAAACAGGCCATTGACTCCATTCCATGGAGCTATTAAATGTGACAAAACCTAGCGAGTAATTATTACTTTGTGAATATGAAGATAGTCTTACAATTAATTTATTTCCTTTTTGTTACACAATAAAAATAAGAAAATAATATACAATTTAGGTAAATATATTATTGCTATGAAATTTGAGAATCTCTTTCGGCACCCGAGGCCTGTTTATTTCAAATGATTAGTAGAATTGGGGCGGGAAGCGAACCTCTGATCCCTACAGGATGATTTAAAGTTCTTTCAAGAACTTGAAAGATTAAAATTAGGCTTACAATGATTTTTTACTTTCTCTTACCTATGTATATATGTAATATATATAGAGAGAAAGTATTGGATTCATGTCAAAAATTTGATGTAGAGATTTTGATGGATATACACGTTTTGAGGTCCCCTGAATCCAAAAAAGTGGTTTTCGCGACATGGTCTGTCTGTGGGTGTTCAATTTTCATGAAGGAATTGAGCTAGGCGGTTGAAATTTTATATTTAAGTTAGACACCCACTTAGGGCGTCAAAATATGCTTTTGATCAAAATCAGCCAAAAAATACTAGTACTTTACTGATGTATTTTTTAAGTTTTTTTTCTATTTTCTCAAAATTCACTCCACGATTTTGATTAAAATTCAAAAATCAATTATTTTGTAGATGCTCTTTAAAATGTATATTCTCATTTTGCCCTCAAAATTGTTTGAAGCACACTTTACTCTTGTACTTTAGAGGAAAGATAGGAGAAATGGTAACTAAATATAAATATTTTCCCATGTTTATATATTTTATATCTTAAATTCAAATGCACTTATATTCTTAATAATGACAGCTTACAGCTACTCTCATCGGACCAATTATAGGTCCTGAAGATGGATAAACGTTTCCGAAAGTGATGATTGCAATCCACTTGACCTAAAAAAGATATAATAAAAAAAAGTTAAAATTATAAAAAAATTTTAATTTTCTCAAATAACCTAACTACACCTTGGCCCGATGAGAGTAAGCTGCTAAGTCAACCTCATCAACGAAACGAATTCTTCAGTACTATATTCTGTTGGAAACTAAATATGTGTCGACACAAAAAATCTCGTGTGACAAGCACAGAACACAATTTTCGATTACCGAAGGTAAGAGAAAGTTGTGTGCTGTGCGACCAGCCATACCAGATTTTTTAATTGAGAATTTATTATTTAAATACGTTGAGTACCAAAGTTAAAGTTCCATCATGTGTTTTGTACATGTTATTTAATTTGTTTTTATAAAAAAAAGATTTTTAGAATTACGTTAAAGACGGCTACACAACTGCAAACTTGACAACCATGCACGTACAAGCATACTGTAGAGTCTATAGGAGAATTTTGCGCAAGCATGTTAATTGTGCAAGCCGCTTAATACTCGATTGAATTTTAATCATGCACAATGCATATTTGCGCAAGCAAAACTCTCCGCCATTTTATAGACGTCTTGACATTTGATATTTATTTAATATAATATTAATTCATTTAAATATTAATATTTATTGAGTCGCTATTTAAATCAAGTGAGTTATTTCTTGTTACATTCGAATAAATAACCTTCCGAGTTTGACATTTTTAGGTTAATTTTCGGCATAAGCTGTTTCTTGCACAGTGCCGAAGGGAATTTGTGCATAATGGTACAAAAAGATTTGCATGCTTGTCAAGTGTGCAGTTTCGTGTGTAGCCGCCTTAACAATGAAATAATCACAACGCTGGGGGCTCCAACTTTTTCACTCTTTGTACATTAAAAGAAATTGTCTATTTGTTCATATCTATTTCAAAAAGGAATCTTAAGCTTTTGTTTTTTTCTATTAAAAGAGAGTTATATGCTTTCAAGAGTTGAATAAAAAATAAGCAGCGTAAAATGACGCTTTAATTTTACCCCAAGAAGAAATAGGAACAAAAAAAAGACGGAAATATCCGAAATAGAAAAGAAGAAGAAAAAAAAGAAGAAGCAATGTGTCTTAAATGAACTTGAATTCCAGACCTTATTTTTAGAATTCCTCCGATAATTGAAAAAAAAAAGAGCGATTGTGTACTCTTACTGTATATTTTAACCTTATTGACATTTTAACCAACTTAAATAAATTAGAAATAACTTAAAAATTTGGGGCATATCCGATTTATTGGGAAATTTAAAAAAAATTAATAAAAGGAGAGGGGGGGGTTCATTCATTAAATTAAATTAAGAAAAAAAAAAAGTCGTTAATTCTTTTTCAACTTGGTTTATTTGTATAAGAAAGCTTGGAATTATGAAAACACAATTATTATTTATGAGTGCTTATATGAATAATAAATTTATGTAATATGGCTTTTTTTTCTTTGCTCATTTCGCCCTCTAAGACAACATAAAAAATTAAATTAATAACTTATTAAAGTTGAAATTGCAAAATATGTAAAATCTCATTTTTTTCACAAATATAAATTTTTTACTTTCTCTTACCTATTTATGTTAATATATGTGCATTTCTCAACTAAATGGAAACTGGCCCATACATTAATGTCCCAAGCATATTTTTGTTAAATATTAAGAAAACAATTACATACAATAAAATGAAATATGAATCTTCTAAAAGCCTTCGCATTATCCTTTTATTTTGTGAGTTATGGTCCAGTTGCTGCTTGAGGAATGGTTTAAATACATATTAATGAAATTTGAAATATAATAGAGGATGCTGTGCTAAATGGCAGGGTAGAAACAGAAAGAAACAGTCCCATTAATGATTAATCAAAATGTAGCGGGATTCGTGGTATGCTTCGAAATAAGAAAAGATGAGGTTTGATTTTTATATACAATTGATTGATGCACGTGTTACATGTAGACTGATAGGGAAACTGAGATAGACTGATGGTGAATGTTTGGTGTTTACATGGGAACTGAGTGATCAGAGAATGGATTGGTGAATGTTTTGTGATTGCTTGGCGTTGGCCTTAGGTGCTTGGAGCTGTATATGGAAGTGTGAAGATAGGAAAGTGTAGTGTGAAAAATAAGGGTTGGAAAGGGTTGAAGAGTGACCAATAGGAAATGGTGAGAGAGAGCGCTGACATTTAAATGTTGGCATGGAGACGCGAACATCCCGCACACCTTGAAATTATTGTTTAATTTCAATACGAATCGTGTGAACTCGTCGTCCCGTTGGCAGAAGTGGTCTTGATACACCACGAAAGAGGTTTGATAATGGTACCAATTCTTGAATGGAAATGGCAACTCGACGTCGCAGCTGACTCCAATTATCCAGAGAGATTGGATGGTGATTGTTCCTGAAATGGCGACTGGTGGGAGCCAGCCGAGAGGATCACATATATGTGATTAATTGGCATCTGGCGGTTGGTGTGAGGATGATATCTGAAGTGAATTTAAAGGAAGTTGGAGTGAAAAGGTGGCTTTTTGAAGGTGGCAAATGATTTTGTTAGAGGGAAGAATTGAAAGCAACAATGGCTCCCCTACTGCCATGGAAACCAACCTTGGCTGGGTCATGACTGGCAAAACCACATCAAAAGGGATCGCTAAACAACAAAGCTCATCGGAAAGAAGCTCACACAAGAGTGTTGGGAATTGCACAACATAGAACTCATATCACAAGACCATCATCAAGACACAGGACATCTATACCTTTTATAAAGATGCCAACTGTATTCAAATATATTTTTTTTTTTTAACATTCACACTTTTTTCTCATCCACACTTACACTCACACACACATTTACACAGTCTTTTCGGCAACTTAGGCCATTTAAGACTTTGACGATAACCGTTGTAATGAATATATCTATTGGGGGTCCAGTCCTATTCAAGATTAAGATTATTAAGACTCATAATTTTAGAAATGGGACACGACAGGGGACTGTGTATTGAGGGGTTTGAAGTTCATTTAATCGTATATAACATTATAAGCGATGGCGTGCCAAGAATAGCTAATATATTGTCTTTGCTAATACTTATTATTCAGTAATAATAAGATGTGTTATATAAAATTTGCCTGGGACAGCGATTTTCCAATTAGTAGAGAAATGCTCATATAGAAAGTATTAGATTCATGTCAAAAATTCGATGTCGAGATTTTGATGGATATACACGTTTTGAGGTCCAAAAAAGAGGTTTTGGCAACATGGTCTGTCTGTGAACAAAATATCTCAAGAATGAAAAGAGCTTATATTTAAGTTAGATACCTCTCTGGGACGTGACCCGAAGCTTTTGAAGAAAATCGCCCAAAGAGATTATATTTTATTTATAAAGAGTGCTAGCCTACCTTACTTTACGGCCAGAGGCCGTTTGTGTACAAAATCAACTCGAGTAAATAAACGAGGACCCTGGAATTTTCTTTTATTATGGAGGGGATAAAAAGGACATTCACACTTTCCCCCGGATTTGACAAAACAGTCTTTTTTCGAAGAAAACTTATTTAATGTAAGACTTTGGCCAAAATTATTACTTATGAATTTGATTTGTATTTATATTCAGGCGAATCTAATTTACAGCCATCTGCTATCCGAATGGCTTAAGATAAAATCATCGGGCTGCCTGGGGTCCGAGTCACACCACGTTTGGCCCACGAGAAAGCACCTCTGGACCTCCACCGAGGGCTAGGACCCAGGATTGCAAATAATAATAACGAATTTAAAAAAAGAAGTTAATATTATATAGGTCTTAATGAATTTCGTTCTTTAATTAAGATTATATAAAAACTTTGTAGTTTTGTTTTGTTTTTGTTTTTTTCTTACAAGCATCCTCTGACCTCGAACGAAATTCTTTTCTCACGAATGAAAAGAATGATGACTGCTTTAAATCAACATAATTTCCTGAATCTTTTTATAAGAGTTACGTTTTTATAGGGAAAAGTTATATTAAAAATTTTATTTTTTTTTATTAAAAGATTTAATTAACAATAAATTCTAATGGCTTTTTTATTTAGATTTAACAATAGGTAAATTCAAAATTTTATCGTTTAGAACGGTAAGCAGTGTATTATTATTATTTGTATTTATTTTGAAACCCCAATTCACTCTCTCTCTGAACAAACATCCCGTACCAATCGATTCGTGATGTTCTCAGAGTGTTGACGCAGAAAGAGAACACCCCTTGCGAATTAAGGGAAGGGGTTGAAACAAGAATAAAAGACTGAATAGAAAAAAAAGGGTGTTAGGAAGTTGAAAAGATTTCAATACAAAAAAAAAAAAAAAAAAGAATCTTGTTGAACGAAAATTTCCATATGAATCATCAGGATGACAATTGTATAAGCAAAAAGAAAAAAATTGGTGTGACTGGCGCACAGCACACAACTTGACACACCAGATTTTTTGTGTCGACATGTATTTAGTTTTTTTTTTTTTTTTTAACATTCACACTCACACTCACACACACATTCACACTGTCTTTTCGGCAGCTCAGGCCATATACATTTACGATAACCGTTATTTATGAATTTATATATATTAGGGTCCAGGCATTTTTATTTAAGCCATGTATTTAGTTTCCGACAGTATGGTTCATTCGATTTTCAAAATGTAAAAAATTTATAAGTATGGGAAAATATTTATATTTTGTTACCATGGCAACCATTTCTCCTATCTCCTCTATGGAGTACAAGAGTAAAGTGGTCTTCAGAAGATTTCAAATGCGAAATGAGAATATACATTTTAAAGAGCATCTAAAAAATAATTGATTTATGAATTAAAAAAAAAATTTTGAGAAAATCGAAAAAAACTGAAAAAGTACTTCAGTAAAGTACTAGTACTCTTTGGCCGATTTTGATTAAAAGCTTATTTTTTCGGTCCCGGGGGTACAAAACTTAAGGTGCGCGTCTCGGGGTGCTAATTTTGGGACTTTCCAGCGGCCACAAATTAGAAGCTATCGACCTCAATTTTTTACTTTCTCTTACCTATGTATATATGTAATATATATATAGAGAGAAAGTATTGGATTCATGTCAAAAATTCGATGTCGAGATTTTGATGGATCTTTACGTTTTGAGGTCCCCTGAATCCAAAAAAGTGGTTTTCGCGACATGGTCTGTCTGTGGGTGGGTGTGTGTGTGTGTGGGTGTGTGTGTCTGTGTTCACTTTTAAGCATGAAGGAATTGAGCTATGAGGCTGAAATTTTATATTTAAGTTAAACACCTCCCGGGACCGGAAAAATAAGCTTTTAATCAAAATCGGCCAAAGAGTACTAGTACTTTACTGATGTACTTTTTCAGTTTTTTTCGATTTTCTCAAAATTCGCTCTAACGATTTTGATTAAAATTCAAAAATCAATTATTTTTTAGATGCTCTTTCAAATGTATATTCTCGTTTTGCCCTCAAAATTGTTTGAAGCACACTTTACTCTTGTGCTTCATAGGAAAGATAGGAGAAATGGTTGCCATGGTAACAAAATATAAATATTTTCCCATGTTTATAATTTTGACATCTTAAATTTCTAATATATTGGCGGAAACTAAATATATTTCGACACGAAAAATCTGGTGTGACAAGCACAGAACACAACTTTCGATTACTGAAGGTAAGAGAAAGTTGTGTGCTGTGCGCCAGTCACATCAGATTTTTTTTAAATGAATTAAATTCATAAGAGATTATTGGGACATCGAGCTATAATTTTTTTAATGACTTATTAAAAAATTATCGTAATTTATTTCTTTGTTATCAAGCAAATACAAAAAAAACAACCTGTCCCAATAATATTTATTTTTTTTTTTAATTAAAAAATGAATTTATTGTTATTATTAATCACATATTAATTAAGAAAATTTTTAAAATAAGCTTAGATGATTTATTTAAAAATCAACTGTCAAATTAGTTCAGCATTCTTGCAATAGATGGCAGGCTAGTCTAACAGCCGATATAGTATTAGTCTATATCTGGCCTATATTTATATATTTTTATGCTTTTATAAAAGATACATAATATATAATAACATTTATAAAGTATTTATTGTTAAAAGATCAATGAAAATCAAACAAATGCATTAAATATTATTAGCTACCATTCTGACATCTCTTGGCAAATTTTTGAATTTTTGGGCATACTTTTCATGACACACTACGCCCTCTTATCGGGAAAAACATGCATAACTCCTTCGGTCCTGTTCCGCCTTAATGTCTTGTTTTCTTTTAGAAATCATCTACAAATCGAAATACATAAGAGATCAAAGTCATTGTGTAAAGGAAATTAATAAAAAATTTATTAAGAATCGATTGTAGATGGAAAAAAAAAAGCAAAACACGCAAATGACGACTTTAAGAAGGAAACGTAGCCAGAAAACGAAAACGACCTCATAAATGGAGACATAATGATCCGTAGGCAAACGTATTATTTCCGCACTTGGAGCTTTTGTTGAGTTGTGTGCCAGCGCCATTAGCAGTCATGCACACAGCACAGCCGGGGACAAATTTCACACACACACAAGTTCTATTCATTCATAAACGAACAAAGCTGTACACAATATGGGCATAAGTTTACTTTTAATTGGCTTTTAAACAGATGGCAGAAATTTGCATAATTTTCAACCTATTTAGCGGAGTTTTTCTTCTTTAACTTAAGTTGTAAATTATCATGACATAAAATAGAGAAGCGTGCGACTTGAATATTTTTTTTTACTTTCTCTTAACTCTATATATATGTTAATATATAGAGAGAGAAAGTATTGGATTCATGTCAAAAATTCGATGTCGAGATTTTGATGGATCTTCACGTTTTGAGGTCCCCTGAATCCAAAAAAGTGGTTTTCGCGACATGGTCTGTCTGTGTGTCTGTGTGTGTGTCTGTGAACAAAATATCTCAAGAACGAAAAGAGCTAGGAAGTTGAAATTTTATATTCAAGTTAGGCACCCCCATGGGACGTGACACGAAGCTTTTGAACAAAATCAGCCAAAGAGTACTAGTACTTTACTGATGCACTTTTTCAGTTTTTTTCGATTTTCTCAAAATGGATTTTTTTTAAATTCATAAATCAATTATTTTTTTAGATGCTCTTTAAAATGTATATTCTCATTTTGCATTTGAAATCTTCTGAAGACCACTTTACTCTTGTACTTCATAGAAAAGATAGGAGAAATGGTTGCCATGGTAACAAAATATAAATATTTTGCCATACTTATAAATTGTACATCTTGAAAATCGAATGTACCGTACTGTCGGAAACTAAATACATGTCGACACAAAAATTCTGGTGAGACAAGCACAGAACACAACTTTCGATTACCGAAGGTAAGAGAAAGTTGTGTGCTGTGCGCCAGTCACACCAGATTTTTTGTTTTCTAATCAAGTTTTTTGTTCAATTAATCGCATTTTTTTAATCTATGTTTAAAAAAAAGACTCATGTACTCGTGCCCGGTTTTTTTATTTACCGTCAAGTAGCTGCCCTTTCGCCTTATGAGACAACATAAAAAAATCTGGTGTGAAAATTTATAAACATGGGAAAATATTTATTTTTTGTTACCATATCCTTCTAGAGAGGTACCGAGGGAGGGGGGGCTTCGTTTCTCCCCCAAAAAAAAGGTAAAATAATTTCAACAGGAGGGGGGGGGGGGGGATAATTTAAACAGGAGGGGAAAAAAATTTCCGTGAGAAAATAAAGTTTCTAAAAAAAAAAAAAAAATTTTTTTAATGTTCCCCAGGGCGGAAAAATAAAGTTTCGAAAAAAAATTTTCGCGTTGAACTCTTGTACAAAATGTATATAGCCCCCATCTTCTAGTGACGCCCCAGGTCCCCAACTGTCTCCGTCTATCTTTCCTATGAAGTTCAAGAGTAAATTGTGCTTCAAAAGATTTCAACGGCAAAATTTAAATATACATTTTAAAGAGCATATAAAAATTAATTCATTTATCAATTTTAATCAAATTTGTTAAAACAAATCTTGAGAAATTGAAAAAAAAAAAAAAAAAAAAATAAAATAAAATAAACTGAAAAAGTACATCAGTCAAGTACTAGTACTCTTTGGCCGATTTTGTTCAAAAACTTCTTATCACTCCCAAAGGGGAATTTCAACTTCCTAGCTCTTTTCGTTCTTGAGATATTTTGTTCAGACACACACACAGACAGACAGACCATGTCGCGAAAACCACTTTTTGGATTCAGGGGACCTCAAAACGTGAAGATCCATCAAAATCTCGACATCGAATTTTTGACATGAATCCAATACTTTCTCTCTATATATATATATTACATAACATAGGTAAGAGAAAGTAAAATTGAACTTATTAACGTTTTAATTCCACAAAAATATACATACTTATGTTAACGATAATTTAAAAATGATATAAGTGAGGAGGGTCCGGGCACATTTATTTATTATTTTTTGCAAGGAAATATTTTAATATTTTTAAAATTCTTTTCAATTTAGAAAGAAGAATGCATGAAAGTGTCGATGACTTAACCTAAGAGAAGGGGAAATAATAAAAACGTCAATTAAATACAACAATAATTTTGTACAAGAATTTGTACGATTAGAACAACATAAAATCGCGATCATAAAAAAAAGACCATTAGAACCCATTAGAAGATGTTATACATTTTCTATAAAACAAAAATTTTATTTTCTTTTCACGCTA
>JAKCPI010017088.1:0-10182 GCA_023213315.1 Euborellia annulipes
ATTTTTAATTTACGAGACATTTGGACATTTTGGATTATACCCTATATATTATATATATAAAGTTTTATACGATAAAAAACAAATATGTTTCTGATCAATGCAAGTGGTAAGCGATGTCAATTCAATTGGAAATAGTTGGGAACAACAACAACACTATCTCCTCTGGATGATAAGATCATAAATATCCATTGAGTTTGAGTTAATTTACACTGAGCAACGATTTAATCAAAAATACAAAGCACTGTCTGTCTGCAAGCAAAGATAAAAATTAGCTCTAATGACTCTTTTCCAAACGAAGAAAAAAACTTTAAAACATGAAGAGAAACCAGGTTTCCAATGATGCTATGTATCAGCTTGTGTGTAAAAGCTTATTTTCCGGTCCCGGGGGGTGTTTAACTTAAATATAAAATTTCAACCTCGTAGCTCAATTCCTTCATGCTTAAAATTGAACACACACCCACCCACCCACCCACCCACCCACCCACAGACAGACCATGTCGCGAAAACCACTTTTTTTGGATTCAGGGGACCTCAAAACGTGAAGATCCATCAAAATCTCGACATCGAATTTTTGACATGAATCCAATACTTTCTCTCTATATATATATTACATATATACATAGGTAAGAGAAAGTAAAAAAGAGATAAAGAGATTAGTATCGGGAAAACATTATCAATTATAAAATTTTTTACATCTTAGAGTACAAGCATACTTTAGAATATATTTAAAAAAAAAAAATATATATTCTAAAGTATGCTTGTTCTCTAAGATGTAAAATTTTATAATTGATAATGTTTTCCCGATACTAATCTCTTTATCTCTTGTTGTGCACATTAGTTCTGAGGATGGTCCCAACCGGGATTGAAACGTCAACATGATGGGAATAAAGATAATGAAATACAACTAGCTGCGAATTTTCTTCTTCTTTTCACCTATCCTGATTAAACTACCAGCTATAAGTCCTTCGAATCTACTTAAAAGAGATTTCCATCTTTTTTAATAAAAACAATGAAATAATCAAATATTTACCAATTTGTATTTGTATTCGACATGTCCTATAACACACTCGGCTATTTAGAGAAGAGAATTGCCTCGAAAATACGTCAACGAGAAGACAAAACATTCATTAATATAAATAATAAATCGTTTATTGATTTAAAATCTATTACTCTCTGAAGACATTTGTACGTAACATAGAATTAATATTCATTAACTCAAATACCAGAAAAAAGAGGCTATATATTAATTCTATTCTAAATGTCTGCACGATTTATTAATTATTAATCACAATCGACAACTTTAAATCTAATTATACTAGTATGTGTAAATATATACCTTTAAGAAATTAGAAATTACTTGTAGAGAAAAAAAAATGCACAGAATAAGTTATTTTAAATATACTGTATATTTAAATGAAATGTATAAATAGATAATCGTGTTTATTTTTAATTATTTTCCCAATAAGAAGAAATTGCTAACTTCAGGTATATATATATATAGGTATATTATATATATATATACATGTGTGGTATATATATATGTACATGGGGTACCCAGCGGGGGCGGCCCCCCCCCCCCTAGAAGCAAGAAAAAAAATTAAATGTTTATAAAGTGATGAAACAAAACAAAATTAGGTAGGGCGATGGCGACGGGGAATGATTTAGGACTCGAGGGTTTTTATGCCTTTAATTAGAAGGCTTTTCCCCTCTATATAAAAAAAAAAAAAGCTATGTCACAATCTGGCCCATCCCCCCTGGACGACCATGATCTGCCCCCCCCCCCCTTCTAGATTTTATACTGGGTACGCCCATATATATATATGTGTGATGCGGAAAGTGTCGGTCAAATTGAGTTTTTAATAAGAGAGAAGAAATAAGAGATGCAGCTAAGGTTATTTTTTTTTTTTTTTATTTATTCAATTCACACAGCTGACGTTTCGGTTCCGTGTTTGAACCATCTTCAGAGCTGTCATTATAAAAGTGTCTATTTATTATATAACAGTTTGTTCAAGAATGTATAAAATCCACTATGGCACTTTCATAATGACTTTTCGCTAGCTCTTAGGATGGTTCAAACCACGGAACCGAAACGCCAGCTGCGTCTTCTTCTTCTTCTTTTCTCGCCTTAATCCCGCTTACAGTGCGGGGTCGGCGGACCGGAAGAAATAAAACAGGCCGGCCCGTCGCACGGTCTGACGCCTGTTGAAAATATAGCAGGAAGGGACAGTCATGTAAAGAACAGAAGGTCTGCCAGTCCCAGCTCGGGTAGCTAGTGGTCGCCATCCACGTACCCACAAGATGTGGACCCCTGAGCAGAAACGTCAACTGTGTGAATTGAATAAATATAAAAAAGAAAAAAACCTTAGCTGCATCTCTCATTTCTTCCCTTATATTAATAATATAACATCACAGTTATAAATTGTTTTCTGTAACAAAATGAGTTATTGATATTTTATTGTACTCATTAGGAGGCTCCTTGGACGTTCACCCCCCCCCCCCCCTAAGCTCAACAAATAGTCGATTGTAGAAGCTTTCGATGTCTAGTCTATTCGCTCCCCTGTTCTCTCTCCCTCCCTCTTCTTAATCAAGTGCCGCCATTTTCCAGGCAATTAATGATTAAAACACATACATATCTGACTTATTGAAAGATACCACCCTCTTATCTTAAAAAGGATCTATTTATGAGTGTCCGTCTGTCAGTCTTTATCCAATCCGAACCCCAACAAAACTCAATGCAATCTTTTATTCAATTCTGAGACGAGGTGTACTTTACCTTTATTCTAATTGCCACAGCTACACTCGTCGGCAGAGGATTTAGGTAAAATAAAAAGTTAAAAATTTTTTAAATTAACCATAAACACACCTAAATCCAGTGCCGACGAGTGTAGCTGTGGCAATTAGAATAAAGGAAAACTCAATGCTTACCATATAGGCAAATGCATTTTCTGGATTTTTTTGCGCCGCCCCTTTTACGAATTTGGGGATCCGAGTATTTTTCCTGGACTCTCCGAAACGACTGCTAAATTACGGGAAGCTGATCAAACAGAGCGTGACAGATGGACACTCCGCTATTATATATATAAATAAGAAGATTATTTTAGATCCATTTATTACTGACAAAATGCGCTGGTTTGGACATGTCGTACCCCAAGAGAGCAGTGGCGTGGCGAGGACGGCGTACGATTTGGGACGACAACGCAGAGGAGCACTTAGGATGACTTGGCTTCATCGGACCAAGAGGGACATGACCGAGCTTGGCCTGTCGGAGACAACAGCATTGGAAAGGGGGGGGGGGAGTGGAGGGGGAGAGTAAGGTCCGCCGACCCCGCACCGCGGGATTAATAATGGCGAGGACAGAAGAAGAAGAAGAATTTAGATCCATTTATCGGTTGTTTCTCGGGGGCCAGAGCCGGATTTAAGAGTATGCCGCCTATAGCCTAAAGTCCTTTTGCCGCCGCCCCCGAAAACGAAATTTTTTCCCCCTTCCGTGAATATCATTTTAACTTTTTTTTTGGAGGAAACGAAAACGAAATTTTTTGTCTTCTCCTTTAAAATCATTGTACCTTGTTTTGTTAGCGAAGCGAATAGCTGAATCAATATGTAGTAGAAAATAAAAGGCCGAGCAGCTAATTTAATTTCTTTGTTTAAGAACCCACAGCGACGTTTCGGTCGACTATGCGACCACCTTCATGGCTAGAGTTCAGTCAACAGAAAAACCTCTTAAGTTCTTTGACAGACTTTTCATTAAATTTATTACGATCTATCAGATATAATGCATTCAGCGCCAAAGTCAAAAATGAGTATTTTATGAAATGTCTGTCAAAGAACTTAAGAGGTTTTTCTGTTGACTGAACTCTAGCCATGAAGATGGTCGCATAGTCGACCGAAACGTCGCTGTGGGTTCTTAAATAAAGAAATAAACATAGCAGCTCGGCCTTTTATTTTCTACTTTTCTTGTTTTTTTTTCCCTCAATTTAATAAATTCCCAATCCGCCGCCTCTAGATTTGTTGCCGTTCTAGGCTGCAGCCTTTTCAGCCTATTTAGAAATACAGGCCACCTATCCCGATTTACAGCACCACTTGGCATTGCTTAACAACATTGAACTTGGTGGCTATTCTACTTGCCAGGCCCCACGGCATTTTCAAGAATATGAAAGTGGCTCCAAATAGAGAGACGCAACAATGAGCAAATCGCAACAATGCATCTATCTTCATATACATTTACATGGTATAAAGTATATATATATATATATATATATACTCGTACTTAATATATAGAAAAAAAGGCCCGAACAAAATAAAATTGTCAAAATTGAGGAGTTATATTTATAACTCGATGAGAGGAATCAAGGCAATCTTCTTATTCTTTTTTTGGCCTTATTAATTCCAAATACCGTTCCTTGGTATGTTGTCGCCTCC
This sequence comes from Euborellia annulipes, assembly GCA_023213315.1. NCBI lineage: Eukaryota > Metazoa > Arthropoda > Insecta > Dermaptera > Anisolabididae > Euborellia > Euborellia annulipes. Next base: position 4,420 of record JAKCPI010017088.1, read on the forward strand.
ATGCCAGGTCATTTTTGTCCAATCCCCACACACACTCACAGTTACCCGTGAATCCTCTAAGAATAATGAAATAAAAATGTTTTTTTTTTTTTTTTAATTATAAATTCTCCAGGCCTCGGGGTTTCCTTTGGACACAACAAATAGATTATTTTTTGTTGGTATTGGGTGGTCTGGTGCAAAGGGGACAACACAAATGAATGTGACTTGTGCCCCGACAACAAATAATAAACATACTAATATAACGTTCATAAATTGGCAATAGCCATGAAATTAGTAATGCAAATTTAAAACAATTAGAATAAAATAATTAATTAATTATTAGAATATCAATAAGAAACAATTGAAAAACATTCAACATTTAATTTATATTCAATAACTCTTTAAATCAATATATTTTTAATAATTTGACTTATATTTTTTTAACTAAATTAAAGGTGTCTTTGCCTTTGTTGTTTGTAAGCGTCTACGTTCCATAAACATGGGCGATTTCCAGTCAAAAAGCGTGGCTAGTCAGAGATTTTGGCCAGGAAACACTAGAAATTGGATGCCCTATTCTTTCATTCACATGCTTTAAAGAAAAGACCGAGAGCCCCTCGTCTGTTGAATTATAGAACAAGTTCGGCATATAAAGAAAGAAGAATTGCCGGACTTAGCTTGGGCAGTCTTGATCGCTTGGTCCCTTGGCCTGGGAGAGGTTATTACACAATAATAGGAACAAAATCACATATATATATATATAATAACTAACATTCATTCATTTTACGATTAAGAGTTGCTTTTTTTATATCATTTGATTAAATAGCCATAAATGAATTTAATTCTAGAGATATTTATTCTTAATAACCAATAAAGTAAAAAAAACACTTTATTTTTATTAGAAGATGCCATCAATAGTAATTGGAAAGCACATTTAGGAAGTTGCACGTTTTCTTTTGACGCCTAAATATTAAAATGTAAAGATTATACTTAGAAAAGGATTGTTTTTGAAGGTATATGAGGGAAATAAACGGTAGGGTTGGTTACCTCTCGGGCGCCGGTAATCCTTCGTTTTGCAACTCGAACTACTCGTTTTTTAAGATCCTCCTCGGAGGCTAGAGGCGTCTCTTGAGGCTCTTCTTCTTGATCATCTTCTTGATCCCAATTTGTGTGATTCAAATCGCTTGTCGCTCGCCGTTTCGACATCTCTATCTAACCTCACAACATTAAAGAAACATAATTCTTTAATATTATATCAAAGATGAAAATGTGATTAATTAATTCAATTATATATATACCTTTTATTTTGTTTGATTAAATAAAAAATTCACTTAAAATTTTCATTTGTTATTGTGAATCAATAAAATGGATGATGATTTTTGGTTGGAGATTAAGTCAAAATTCAACTTTGGCACTAATTAAGAACGAAATTTATAATAGAATTTATTTTTGATGTTATATAAATGGCGCGCAAATATTTTGTAAATATTACTAAAATTTCAAAATGGGCAGGTGAGTGAATGTCGCTGTCCATACGAGATGCTATGTGAGGCGCCTGCAGACTATAAAAATCAGAGGTGTTAAATACAGATGCGACATTTTATATACAAAATCACTCCATCTCTTTCTCCTTTCATTTTGATTAACATTCAAGGAACTTTAAAATATTTATTTATCTCTTAAATAATATTTTTATTTTTGCAATATTTAAAAGAAAAAAAATATTTCTTTAAAGATCCTTTTAAAATTATATATTCAAGAGATACATTATATATTTAGTCCCACATATGTATATTCTTTACAATTATATTATTCTTTGCAGTTTTAAACCTAGTCTCTAGTAACCTTGGTTTTAAATGTGAGTGACATTTATTAAAGGTTTGTTTCGAATATTTTAATAAATTTTCTTTAAATTAAACATTAAAGCAAAATAATGGCAATATTACAACAGGGAGCAATTTTTTATATTAATGGGCCAGGGAAGGGTTTTATAATCATGTTTAATTAGTATTTAAAGGGTATTATTATTATTGATACATCTTGAACGAGCAAAATCGATTCATTTTAACAATGGACTGTTGAGAGGATAAATTTATTCAATCCTTTTGACGAAAAGTCATTATTATCATCAGAACTCTACAAAAAAAAAACGTTATAACTTAAATTCTCCATTTATATGTTTATAGCTGATAAAATACAAAGATTTATAAAAGGAAAGGTTTTTTTTCTCTTTGTCATGTATCAACATTTAATATTAAAAACAAATCCCAGCTCAACGGCAATGCAAAATATAGAATTCATCCTTGAATTACTCGTGATAAAAACCGGTAACAGATAGGTTCATTTTGATTAATAAATCTGTGATAATTTTTAAATCTCTTTTTATATTTTTAGGTTAAGATTTATTATATTGATACTTAATATTTTATAGTAATTTTCTTTATTAAACTCTCAAATGTCAAGGAAAAAAATTAACGGTTATATTTTGGTCTCATGTTTCCTTGTTTATAAAATACACTTGTTTTTTTTGTTATTTAAAATATTTAACTTGTTTAACAGGTGCCGGAATGATCTAAGTTAAAAAAATAAATTACAGGTGTTTTTTATTATTTGTTTTTTTAAATCTAAAAGGGTTAAAACCAAGCGGCGAACTTTGGAAACTTATCATTGACATATTCTTATATATAAATGTGTTATCTGATTTCAGCATTGAGGGTCTTAGTAAAGCAGTTGGTTTCATGAGTTGTTCGCTCTTCAATGCGTTTTCGGCGCTCATTCACCAATCAACAACTTTGCGCCGTCGCCGCTACCGCAGCAGCTGCATTTTGCCTGCCTCCGGGAGCCCCGATTTACCTTTCAACGAGATTATTTTATTATTTATTTATTTTTTTTTAATCACCGCTATTGAATTTCGTTCAAAACGGCTACAGAGAAGAATATCGAGTCCATAATGATGGCTATTTCGCCAGCGTTACAAGTGGAAATACGCTCACTACAGAATCAATTGAAACACGCCTTGCAAAACCATCAAGTGAGTAGAAACAATCATATGCTCCTATGTATATATATATATACACATATGTACTCTCTATATACATAACTTTTTCGGACTTGCGCTTGTTATAAAAAAAAAAACTCCCTCCCTCTCCCCTTCCTTTAAATAAATAAATTTAATTCACAATGAAAAAAAAAAAAACTTATATAATAATTCTACAATACACAGATAAATTATTTCCCTTGGTGATTAAAGAAATAATCAGAATAGAGATATTTAATTATTTTTTTCTTTATATTTAAAGACAAATTTATTTTTAACTTGTTAATAAAAACTATATAGATAGTTCTCTCTTTCTCTCTCTCTCTCTCTCCCCCTCTCTCTCTCTCTCTCTCTCTTTTGCATTCTCTTTATTCCCCCTCTCTCGCTCGTTCACTCCGACCGATCTCTTTCATTCTTTATCGATTGAATCATACAAATTAATCGTCAATTTATTTTGCAAGCTTATATTATTCTTATAATTTTTAATTTTGTTTTTTTGTTTTGTTTTTTAAGCCCTTTTACTTGTCGAGAACAACAAGTTAACGAACGTTCGGTCGTTGTACAATAAAACGGCCACCAAACCAACCAGTCAAGGCCACTTGTTTCCTCCGTTTTCCCATTCCTCATCGAAAAAACGTTTTTATCAAAATATCTCTTATCCAATAAGAGAGATTCAGACATGTTTTATAAAAAAAAATATTTATTGAAATGAAATTTTAAAACAATTTGCGCAAGAAATTCGGGGAAAACTTTTGCCACTCACTATACCCCCCCCCCCCCTTTACATTTCAACACTAGGCCTACTACAAAAAGGGATCAATTCAGCAGTTTTTATTTTTCATCTTAATTCCATCTTTTATTCCAAATTTATAATCAAAAACCTGATTATTAATTTTCTTAATATACAAACCAAAACAAAATGATTTAATTTTTTTTTATTACTATTTTGCGATCGATCCAAATGGGTCGCGTCTCGAATCTCCAGATTCTAATCAAATTTAATTTATTTTATTTAAAATTTATCCTGTATAGATAGATTTTCAATTTAAAAACGAACAAAAAAAAAAAAAAAAATTGGCCCATTTAATTTATGACGGTTTAATTCAATGGAGTTCAAGCTTTTGACTATCTTGAACTACATTTAGAAAAAAATTTGCATTGGGGGGGGGGATATAGATACATTAACTATACGAATTGTTGATTAATTACAAGATTAATGTTCCAAAATAAACGAGAGAGAAGGTTAGAAAAAAGAATAAACAACAACAATTAAAGTCAAAGAGACTCTAACACTAATTACTCTTAATTAAAGAGATGTAGAATATATATATATATATTTGAAAATAAAAATTAATATTTTTTTATTTTTTATATAAAATTTCTCTGTGGAATTTATGCATGAAGTCAAGTGTAAGTTGAATGCTTCAGATATTGTTTTCATTTTATCGAAATTTTTTAAATATTTTGATAATATAGGCCTATGTATGGAAAAAATAATTAATAGTAATCAATATGTATTATTATATTAATTTCAAACAAGGCAAAACAAAGTATTTTTTCCATAGGTTGCAAAATAAGCTGCAACAGAATCGGGTTTTTGGCTAGAGATAGGAAAGTCCAGGTAGAACAATTTTTCCCTTTTTGAATTTTGTTAAAAGAAAAGGGTAGAGCTTTTAACCCAAAATTCTTTCTCAAAGGATTATTTTTAATAGAAATAACTTCTCTAGACAGATTCTGTCTCTCACTGATTATAAAATTGCTGATGCATGAATTGGTTGTTGATATCATTAAAATTTTTTTGATTCTACTCTTCATTTTTTTTTTTTTTTTTTTTTTATAAAGGCTTTTATTTTCTTTTCATTATAAATTTAAAGTAGAATTAATGTTAAAAGGTAGATGCAGATTTAAATTAAAAGTAATCTTATATGTAGGTTATAATCAAAAAATTTTTAAATTAAAACGTCAAAATTTGATTTCATTTTTAATTTTTTGTTTGATTATTAAAATAAAACTTGTAATAAATTATTAAAGTCTTCAATTCGGAATCAAAAGGAAAAAATGTAATCATAAAATATATTATAAATCAATGAATTTCTCCTTACACTGACTTATACATGTGTAGTTTTTGAACTTCAAACCATCAACACACATGTTTATACTAAGCATACTGACTTTTTGTCATATTAATCATTGATTTTTAAATGATTCCTGGAAAATGTGTTTAAAACTATTCCAAATCAAACTACTTTTTTTTTTTTTTTTTTTTTTGTTTAAAAAAATATTTTCATGGATGTTTTTTTTTTGTTTCTTACTCAGGTCAGAGTCTTAATTTTTACCAGCTTATCCCTAAAGGAAGGTTTTTGAAAAAGATTTCAAACAATAGAGAAGGAATCATCATATCCCTTTCAAAATACACTCACCTATCTCTTTTATCTATTTTCATTTATTTATATTTTAAAAATAATTTTCTTTTTTATTTTTTCAAAAAATTCCTCCACCATAATATCCTTTTTTTTTGGCAACATTTTTATCCAGACGATTACAAAATTTAATTCAGAGATTTAAAAATTTGAAAAAAATGAATTTTTTAATTCTCAAGCAAAAGAAGGTGTTGGATCAAGTTTGGAGCGGTGGCCGAACAGGACCATCCTCTCCACCTTAAAAAAAAAATAAAATCAAAAAACCTTGGCCCACACATTTGCTAAAAGGTGAGCCCCACCCCTTGTCACTAAGTTAATTAAATCAGCATT
>JAKCPI010017089.1:0-13666 GCA_023213315.1 Euborellia annulipes
TACATATACGTATAGAGTGTATGTGTATGTGTGTGTTGGAGTTGGGAGAGGGGGAGTGACATCACATCTACCACAAAAGTGACTCAAGAAAAAAGAGAGGATTTTGAAAGAAACCAACCCCAATGCGCCATTTTTTCTTTCTTTTTTTTTTTTTGATATATACTATATATAAAGAAGGAGGTGGTGGTGGTTTACTTCGTCTTTGGCAGAGAAATTTCATCCCCCTTAACTCTCTTGTTCTTTCCTCTCGCTCTCTCTTATACAATTTTTTTTTTGCTGCTTTTACCTTCTTTTCTCTTCTCTCTTCTACGCCACTTCATCTATCATCTTCTTAAAAAGACGCATAGGCTATTTACCCTTTTGCTTGTTAGTTGGCGAAAATTCTAAAAAAAAATTCGAAGCTCTTATCTCGTTGCTTTAGGCTTGTAGTAAAGGCAATATTGCAATTAAAAATGTCAGTAGTAATGGTTAGCATATTTACTAAATTTCGAATCAATATTTTTAATATGTCAAAAACGTATATAATGAAATAACTATGAAATTACATCGTTTTTTAAGTGTTTTTCTCTTAACTTTTTGAATTTCTCTTTTCGGTTATAAGATAATATTCAGCTTTTGAAAATGTTCAATAAATATGAAATAGAATAAGGAAAAAAATATTTCCTTTCGAAAATATACTAAAAAACTTTCAAAATACTCGTGAATTAAGAGTAAAATCATATAACAATTAATAACAATATAATTTATTTAAATACGGAATATATTGCCTAATTAAAAATAAAATCAGCCACCAGGACAAGGGCGGATGGTAAAGGGGGTAACTACCCCCGAGACTTGATAAAAATATATTTTTAGGAAAAAAAATTGTATTTTAATATAAAATTTTAAAAAACTAATACTTGAAAATTTGATTTGTATATATATTCTGGTAAACAACTACAGAAAGCACCTTTAAATTACCGATAATAAAAAAAAAAATTGTGTGCTGTGCGACCAGTCACACCAGATTACCCCCCCCCCCAGAAACTCCCTCTGCATCCGCCACTGTTCCAGGGACGTTCAATAATTACATTTAAAGCATGAGATCCCTAAAAGACTTCTTTTTTTTCTATTAAATAAAAATATTTCTTATAAATAAAAATCTGGTGAGATTGTTGCACAGCACACAACTTTCTCTTGCCTTTGATAATCGAAAGTTGTATTCTGTGCTTGTCACACCAGATTTTTCGTGTCGACATATATTTAGTTTCCGCCGATATATTAGAATTCAAGATGTAAAATTTATAAGAATGGAAAAATATTTATATTTTGCTTCCAAGGCAACCATATCTCATCTCGTCTATTCTTCCTATGAATTTCAAGAGTAAAGTGTGTTTATTATGGCCCAGTGGAGTGGCTAGCTTAAATATAAAATTGCAGCCTCCTAGCTCTTTTCGTTCTTGAAATATTTTGTTCACAGACAGACAGACACACAGACAGATCATGTCGCGAAAATCACTTTTTTAGATTCAGGGGAACTCAAAACGTGTATATCAATCCAAATCTTGACATCGAATTTTTGACATAAATCCAATACTTTCTCTCTATACAAATTAATATATTTATTTATTTTATTTATTATATTTACAAATTAATATATATATATATAGGTAAGAGAAATTAGAAAAATAAATTTATGATAATTTAATATTAAAAAATCTCGACATCGAATTTTTAACATAAATACAATATTTTCACACTATATAGCCCTACTGTATTAACATAGATAATATAAGTAAGGGAGAGTAAAAAAAAAAAAATGGATGTTTGCTTTTTTTACATTTATTTATTTTGATTATATGGCGCAACGATTAATTCTGGCGCCTGCCTTCGCCAAGGCAGCAAAGATTCTATTAGGGTAATTTTGCAACAATCGCTTCAGCGCCAGGCTCGGGATCGTCTAGGGGTGGGGATGGGTTTTGATTACTACGTCATCAACCCCCACTCTTCTAGTCTCCATGTGCTTAAACTCGATCTTCAGCTCATATCCGCTTTTCCTATTATGATTTTGTCCAATCCAGGAACTTGGCCTAGCTCTCTTACCTAGAGCCCTATTCATTTAATAAGGGTACACAGCGGCATCTACTTTCAGTTGCCTGAGAGGCTGCATTCCGTTTACATCGTTTCCGCGTTTGTGTGTATCAAAGTGTTCAAGTGTAACATCAATCATGGCGCCCTCCTGTCGGCACGACGCTGCCCGCTTACCTATCTTCCTTAGTTTTAAAGGTATTTTTACTTTATATTTTAAAATAATTGATTAAATTTAATTGAAAAATGATAAATAAGTAAATAAAAATATAATTTACAATTAATATTTTACATTGATATGTAAAAACATTATCTAATATCCGATTGATCAGTCTAGCTACATTTCGTTTTTTTCTCAAAGAATATAAATAACTAACAACCAAGATTATTTTATTAACAAATAAGCTTAGGGCTACAAGGAATAATTTTATCCATCATTATTAACCATTGTCTCTCTCTCTATCTCTCTCTTGACTCTTCTCTTCCTTAAAATTCTCTTCTCTCCTCGTATAATTTTTTTCTTACCCAAACAAATTTTACTATTTCCTGGTCACTTTGCCAAAATAATTTCACCTTTTGATCGAATTATTTTTGCAATTGCTGTCTTTTCTTTCCATATTATTTTTATATAATGAAATACCTAGTCCAGGTAAAACAAGTACAGACAAGTGAACAAGTAGAACCTTCTTATTCATTACATAGACAGGATCTTGACTTTCAATATATATTCGTACTAGCGGTCGATGAGACAAAGAAATATCAATATTATTATTTTAATCATACGAAATTTCTATATTAATGCTAATTTGAATACGAAATTAAAATATCTTATATATAATATGCTAATGTCCCACTGCCCCTTACGCTCTGTTTGATCAAGTACCCCTTGCAATTTTGAAATGAAATTTGACACCATTGTAGAGGATGTTATGAGGGGAACAGGAAAAAATAGTTAGATTCCAAAATTTTAAATGGATAGGCTCAAAAGATTTTGTGAAAATTCAGAATTTTTTAATCGCTAAGACCTGTGCGAGGCCCTCCTCGGGTGGGCATTGTTTCATTATATTAAAAAAATATTAAAACAACTTGCAAGTGAACTAGAACTTTACTGTTGTACTTTTTGAGTTTTTTTTCGATTTTCTCAATATTTGCCTAACGATTTTGATTGAAATTCTTAAATTAATTAATTTTTGGTATCTAAATGATTAAAATAAATATTCATCGGACTGCTTGGAATCGGGACCCACTTTCCTCGACTTTTAGATGATCAATATTGACATTTTTCAACATCTCTACTCTCTCGATCACGAAGAGGGGGGAGGAACATGACCAAAAAATTTGGGGTGACAAGCACAGAACATAACTTTCGATTACCAAAGGTAAGAGAAAGTTGTGTGCTGTTCTTCCAGATGTTTTATTTTATAATATTAAAAAGCTATAATGAGTTGTATTTCTCCGCTATTTCCTTTGAAAAATTAAAACGGTTTAAGCGACTAGAGTGAACGTGTTTTGGACTAGGCCCCCCGCACAACCTTCCCACCCACTATTTCAGAATATTTGCCCCCCACCCCTTAATAGGTCCGATGTCATACATATTATATATCATTTTCCGGGAGGAAGTCTAGTTTCGAATATTTAACCATTATTGGTTATGCAAGAAGATTTGTCCCCCCCCTGAGGGCCCCCATGGCCCATCTCACCAAAAGAAATTTTCAGTTCAATTGGTCTCTACCGCTGTTTATGGGTGCAGAAATTTAAATCAATTGAATGATTTTTTTTATCGAGATTTCGTTGACGAAATTTTTACCACAGAGCTGACACAGACATCTTTAGCCAGGGCTCCTGAGGCCTGGATTCAGGGGACCCCCAAGCGCATTTTGGCAGCCCCAGAAAAATCTCGGGTTTTGCTGGGGCGTACGTTACGCCACCTGTTCAAGCGACGGTTATGGGCAAATGTAAAAAATTTGATTAACTCATTATAACTAAATTTGAATATTTAAAACTTAATATTTTATTTTAATACAATAAAATTTAAGATTAGATCTATTTTTTTTCTCATTCACACTTACACTCACACACACATTCACACAGTCTTCTCGGCAACTCAGGGCATATCAGGAATTTCGGCCCCCTCTCTTAACTAAATTCCGGGACCGTCATTGAGTATTTCAGTATCTTGGTATACTCAATTTGATCAGTAACTATTCATTAAGGAGTTTTTTTTTGTGTTTCCATGTTTTTTTACTTTCTCTTACCTCTATATATGTTAATATATATAGAAAGTATAGGATTCATGTCAAAAATTCTATGTCGAGATTTTGATGGATATACACGTTTTGAGGTCCCTTGAGTCCAAAAAGTGGTTTCCACGACATGGTCTGTCTGTCTGTTGTGTGTGTGTGTTCAATTTTAAGCATGAAGGAATTGAGCTATGATGCTGAAATTTTATATTTAAGTTAGGCAACTCCCTGGAGCGATAAAATAAGTTTTTAAACAAAATCGGCCAAAAAGTACTAGTACTTTACTGATGTACTTTTTCGGTTTTTTCGATTTTCTCAATATTCGCTCTAACGATTTTGATTAAAATTCAAAAATCAATTATTTTTTAGATGCTCTTTCAAATGTATATTCTCATTTTTCTGACAGTCACACCAGATTTTTCATTCTTCTTTTAATAATTTTATAATTCTCGTGATTACTAGTTGGTAAAATGAGTAGATTTTTCAAAAAGGTGGAAGATTTAGATGGATTGTTTGAGAAAATATTGATTGGAAGTCTGTCCCCCACCAGGTCTAAGAGTTATGTAAGAGAGCCTGGTTGCTGGTTCCTTACTCTTCTCGCTCCCTTTGAAAAATGTTCTCTGTCTCTAGTTTGGATGTAGGTGGGTAAATCCCATTTGTCGTGCCAGGTTCATTTGGTTATATAACTTGAAAGAGGAAGAAAGAAGACACTCACTCCCTATTCTCGCTCTAACGGAATCTCCACCCAAATAAACGGCCCAACGTCAAATACTAACACTTTTTGGTATTATATTACCATACTAATAAGTTTGACTAGAACGCAAATCTTAATTAGACCTTTCGGATAGTTAAGCATGCATTCATCTGTAAACTTGAGACTCATTCTTGCAAGGTTATTATTTTTATATACAGTATTTTAAATCGCCTAACATTGAAAGGATTTCGTTTTTGTTCATTAAGTAGGGCAGCGTTTTCCGAACTGTGAGGCGCGCGCGGGCCTTCCAAGGGAGGCGCGGACTAGTCTTAGGGGAGGCGCGAATATTAGCCACAGCGAGCTTTTTTCTAAATGATTGCTTAAGTCTTATAAATAAAAAAATTGATAATATATTTTTGTATTAGTACTATTTTATAAAATGGGGGGGGGGAAGGGGGTAGGGCAACGCGTTATATGATTAGGTATTTTTAAGGGAGGCGTGATAACATAAAGTTTGGAAACCACTGAAGTAGGGTAACATTTGATTTAAATGAAATGGTACAGTCGGCCCCACAAGTACCTGATGTGCTCGATGTTGGGCTGAGCAAAATCATCAATTAATCGATTATTTTCTGGAAATATGCGTTTGAAAAGATGGGATGAGACTCGTATGCAAAAAAAAAAAAGTTCAAAAGATTTTCACGAGAGGGAATAAATGAAAATTTTACTAAAAAAATAATTTCGAAAAATTTACTTAAAAAAAAAAAATAAATAAATAAATAAAAAGGTCAAATGATTTTCGCGAGAGGGAAAAATGGAAATTTTACCAGAGAAAAAAAAAGTATAATTGATTATTTTTTTTTTCATAATCAATTATTTTTTTTCCATAATCGAAATAATCGATTATTTTTCATAATCGATAATCGATAATTTTTTTCCATAATCGAACACCTCTGCTCGAGAGTGGATTCTTGAGCTAAGTCAACCAAACCATTATTTTTAAAATAAATAAATCATCTTTTTTTAATGCATCTGAAAGGAAAAAGCTATTTTTAACACAACACATCTGATGGCTAAGCATTTTGGTTGCCTAAGCTCAAGGCTTCACTCTCGAGAACATCAGGCACTTGTGGTTCGACTGTACATTTTTAATCAAAATATCTCTCCATATATTTAGCTTCTACGAAATAATTCCTAGAAGTAGAAATTTATTCTTAAACCTCATTTTCTTCAATAATCTTGTGAATATTTTTTAAAATGAGTTTATCTTTTAAAGTTGATAGTTGAATAATAATTTTAAAGGATTCGCTATTCAAAAAATAATAACATAGTAGCAACCATTAATAAATAATAATTAAGTATAATTTCTATATTATTAATCGTTGTTTATTTTGATTTGACTGGGAAAATAACTTTTCTGAGGTTATTGGCAGCGAAAAATAAAGCAAGGTTAAGAAGTTTAAACATTAATGATAATTTCTTTTCGTAAAATACATAAATAGGGGAATGAAAAAGGATATTTCTTCACTGGGTTGCCATACATTTGCCACACTCAAAGATTCCCTGGATCATAAGTGGAAGTTATGCAGTAATCTCTTTTTTTTGACATCTGAGGCCATATTGACTTTGAAACGATACGATATTATTTATTTGCCACTGTTGAATCAGAGATATTTATTTAATTAAAAAAAAATTACTCTTAGATTAGTGGTTCCCAAACTTTTTTCCTTCTCGGCGATGAGTAAATTAGACAATTGCTGTTTATTGGGAGATCAGTTTTTTCGAATTGTCATTATCCAGAAAAAAAGATCTAATTTCAAACCCGAGTAAAAATGATTAAAAATGATCGAGGGATTTTTTTTTTACTATTATACCAGGTACATTTAAAATAGAATATATTCTAGTACTTTTTTTTCACTTCTCTATCCATCTTTTTTCGGCATCTTAGGTTTTAAACGATACCTATATTAATTACGATATACATAGGGCTATATTGGAGTCCAGACATTAATTTACACCATTTGGTATTCAAATGATTTAAATAAAATAAAACCGCCGGAGTTCGAACCTTGTTTCTTAATTATTTAATTGCATTAGTGGGATTTTTGTCTATTACTATAGATAAGAGAAAGTAAAAAATTCCTTAAAAAAAAAAAAAAATTAAATTACTAAAAATCTAAAAATGCAATTTAAAAATTACAAGAAGAAAATTTAAATTGAAAAATATTCGTTTAATTAAAATAATTGCTAATTAAAGGATGAATAGATAAATTCTGTCAAATCGAAATTTTCCTGCATTCCTTCTTATTCACTCTTTTTTTCCCTTTAAATTTATTATTATACCACATTACATGACTTGATTTATTATTTTGTTTAGAGCCACAAAAAAAAATTGGAATTTTTTAATTCTTATAGAGACAGGTCACTCACCTGTCATTTATTAAAAAAAAACATTTTAAATAATTTATTAATTAGATTAATAAAATATCATACTATAATATAAAGCGCTTGCAGTTGACTTCCTGTCCCTGTGTGTAGGTGCCTCTTCTCTCGCTGATTGTCTAGTTACAGGAAGTTGAGCAGGAGAGGGAAATTTAAAATTTAAGTCTGGGAAATTTGAAACTTTAAAATTTTGCAATTGCTCGCCGCCTCCACTTGTTACAATATATTAGTGTAGCACAGACGTATAAGTCTCGCTAAGACTCAAGGTTTCGCTTCTTGTTTCAAGTAATTAAAATTTTTCTGACGGCTATCACTTAATTTGGAAATTAAGACAGTTTAAATGGCCTCAGATACCAGAAAAAAATGTAAATTTTGATTGGTATGGTATTGGGATGATCTTAAACTAGAACCCAAATGTTCTCATTTATTCTTCTCCCAAAGACATTAAATACGTAAATTATAGGCAAGAATAGAGCTGAACGACTTGGATAAAAAATATAAAATGAGTCTATGTTAGTTAGACTTACATCGCTTTTAAATTGTGATTTTAATTAACTGAATTTTTTTTTTATTCCATAATATATTTTCTGATAATTACGTTTTCCTTTTTTAATATAGATTTTGTTTTTTTTAACTCATGAGATGAAGAAAAAAAAATTCATTAAATATTAATCCATCGTCTTACCTTTGAATCAAAACACTAGACTATAATAATAATTATAATGTAAATAAAGGATAAAGCAGATAATTAATAATACCTGGTGCAAAATTAAACCCGTTTGATGCAATAATTAAATTCCTTCCTTCTTTCTGTCTTTTATATTCCTTAATTGGTAATTTTCGTTATAATTATTTTCGATCGATACTAAATATCCTGATCACGTATATAAAATTTTTCTTTTGATTCGATGGTTTCATTAAGCAAAAGCGTCCCATCTCATCCCATTTAAAATAAAATAAATAAAAACAAAAGAAAATAAGAAAAAATAACCGGATGAGAATTTGAAATTATTTTTTAATATGGTTTTGTAATTTGCCAAATTGGTAGGGAGTCGCTAAACGAGTCAAAAAAAAAAGATAAAATTAAATATTTTAGAGAACGGATTCTGTATGAAGGTGATTTGTAATTATTAAATAATGAAATATTTCACTATATTATATATTTAATAAGAATTTTAAAAATATAATCCCCCCCCTAGTAGCCGAAAGGTTAGAGGTGTTTACAAATGTCAATATTGATAGTCTTAAAGCTACGGGGCGCGGGTTCGCATCCAAAGCAATCCGATGAATATTTATCTAAATCATTTGGATACCAAATGGTATAAATAAATGTGCTTGTACCCAAATATACATCATATATGGACCCTGTTACTCATTGGTGTGTCAAGCGCCAGCTACCGAGTTTTGAGAAAATTAACATTAAATTTTTTTGTTTTCATTGGATTATATATAAATTTTTTGTTCATTGTGCAAGTAACATTAAATATAAATTATTTTAGGACATTTCATAAAAAATACTATTAATTATAGCATTTGAAACAATATTCCGAGCTTAACTCAATTTTAATTTTTTGGCGCTTGTCAAACTAATGCAACAGGGTTCATATAGTCATTTAATATTATGAGTATCGTTAAAATCTATATGGCCATAAGATGCCGAAAAATCTTTTAAAAAAATGTAGCAAATTTATTTTTACTTTTTCTTTCCTATATTTGATAATATATCGAGAGAAAGTATTGCACTCATGTCAAAATTAGTTGTTTTTTTATTTTGATGGAAATACCCGTTTTGACGCCCCCTGAGTCCAAAATAAAATGGGTTCCCCAAAATCGCTGTCTGTCTGTGTGTGTCTAAAATAAAGCAAGAGGGAAATGTGTTTAAAATTTTATATTTAACTTTAGGTACTATCCGGAGACTTGAAAAAAATCGTCCAAAAAAGTACTATTTTACTAATAAACTTTTTTTTCTTTTTTTTTCTTTCTCAAAATTAACTCATTTTATTAAAATTCATAAAACATTTATTTTTTAGATCCTCTTTAAAATGGTCATTTCGCTCTCAAAATTGTTTGAAATTCTCTTTACTCTTTGAGGTTTTTAAATTTATTTATTTCGGCAAAGGAGGCCATTTAGATCCCGTCTCCATTTATTTCACTTTATTGGTATATGAAATAAATTCCTGCATGCAAACCCGCGACCCTTGGTACAGAAGGACAGGACCACCAAGGCCAGAGGGCTACTCTTGTCCTTCTTATAGGAAAGATAAAATAAATAGAGTAGTTGCCAAAATACAAACATTTTTGAATTATAAACATCTTGAATTTTAATGTACTGCCGGAAACTAAATATATGCAGACACAAATGCGTCAAACACAACTCAATTTTTAATTTCCGAATGTAAAAGAAAGTTGTGTGCTGTGCGACCATCATATCATATTTTTACTTTTTTTACTTTTTATTATCAATATATTTAATATCTCTACGTAAAAAACAAAAACATACTTATCTAAATTAATTAATTTTAAAAATTTCGAAACAGTGAGTGTGGTGGTAGGGGATGAGGGAATATTTACTTTTGGGAGTATAAGCCCTTTTCTCTCTTTCCCTCTGTCGCGTATGCGCTTAGGGAATTCCCCACACTCCAAAGATAGAGACGAGGGGATTCCCCTTGGACTGACTGTTGCTGGTGGGGGATATAACCATATATAGCTTCGCGGTCGTGTATATTCGGATATCCCCAAAGGATACTCTTCTCTCTCTCATCCCTACTCCCACTCTCTCTCCTGTTACCTCTATTTCTACATATCCATATTCTAAATGCTTTTAAAATACTTGGGATTACCCTCTTTTAAAAATATGATTTTAATTAAATTTTTTAGCACAACACCTCACTTTTGTTTTTTAATAATGACGCTAAGGGTTATAACTTCAAAGGACGGGGCGATTCTACTTGAATAATTTGTTAATTAAATATTTTTGAATGTAGAAATACAAACACAATTTTAATCGCGTCTATATTCCCTATAATTCCTATATTAATTGAATGGAAATCTCTGAAATCAGGGTTAACGATTATATTTTAATGGTTAAACCCTATAAGCTTAGTTTCAATCTCGACCTTTTATCTATTACAGCGGTTTCCAAACTGTGAGCCCCGCCTCCCTAGGGAGGCGCGGACTAGTCTAAGGGGAGGCGCGAATATTGGCCACCAAGATCAATTTTCCAAATGATTGCTAGTTTTATAAATAAAATAAAAAAATTTAGAAGATTCTGGGACGGAGGTTTTCCTTAATTAAAATAATAAATATGAATAAATAAAAAAAATATTTTTATATAAATTTATATTTTTTACTATTAAAAATATTTGTTTTTGTATTATTTTATTTAATGTATGGGGTGGGGGGGGGAGCGTCATACGATTAAATATTTTTAAGGGAGGCATTGTAACATAAAGTTTGGAAACCACTGGCCTAAAGTAAGACTCATTCTAGAAAATTATACTATGTGTAAAACCCAAAGGCGGTCCAGGGAATTTTTTCAGGGTTTTAATTTTTTTTCTGACTAGACGCCGAAGCTCGTCGAAGGCGATAAGCCTTGTTAATTATTTTATTTATTAGGATTGGATAAAGGGTTGAAAAATTTAAAAAAATGTTTTTTAAATTTATTTTAGCTAAATCGAAGCCAAATAAATAGAAAACATTCAAAAAATAGCGTTGATTATTATTTTGTTTAGGGCGGATGTAGGGTTGATTATTTAAGAAAGGCCTTGGAATATTCCAAATCACTTGTTGACATTCTTTTCCATCTCTAAATATAGTTAGATTAGAGATAAAGGTATTTTTTTACTTTTAATAAAAAAGGGAATTGCTATGTTCATTTATTTATTCCTATCTATACAAGACGAATAGACGTCTCTCTCGTTCAGTCGAGTGTGTGGCCAGGCGGCAGGCGCCTCTTTTTTTTATTAGTTTTTGTGTTTAAAGTGAATCAAAGTGAATAATTAGTATAGTGTAATGCACCCTGACCTCACCGTCAGCCAGCACACCCTCTTGAGAGTCTTATTAAAGGTAATTATTATGCATTTTATCGGTGAAAAAAAATGATAGAAACAAATAATTTGACTGTGAAAAATGATTCTTTTGAATATGAAATTAAATATTTTGTATTTCACTAAGGGTAGAGGGAGAATATAAGCTGTTGAAAGGGGTAGAGGGGAGTGTAGGTGTCATTGAAAAAAAAAATAGTTTTTTATTTTTTATCTTTTTTTTTTTTTTTAAACACTCACACACACATTCTTTTCGGCAACTCAGTCCATTTAAGACTTTATACGTAACCGTTATTAATTAATAATATACATATTGGGGGTCCAGGCATTTCTATTTAAGCAATTTGGTATCCATTTCGGACTGCCGGGGGTTCGAACCCGCGACTTTCGGTATAGAAGGTAGGCACGCTACCAACTACACCAAGCCTAAGGGCATTTTTTTTTATTCTTTTCTTAAGTCACCATTATTTACCATTATATTCTTTCTATATGGCCTATATTTTTGTTAATCAAATTTCCTTAATATATTTTTACACAGTGGTGGATTAAAGGTTGAAAATTAAAATAAAATAAAAATTAAAATAATTATTTATAAATGTATTCAAATTATTTTGAGAGTAATTTCGCGGTGGAAGGCTCGCTTTTCCTTAAAGGGGCGGGGGGAGATATGAAGCCATTAACCAGGGGAGGGGGGTTAATGCCCCATCCCCTGTAATGCACAAAGATATTAATGTTTTTTAATACTTTTACTAAAAAAATAAGTGCATTCCGTTGGAATTAAAATTTATATATGCTATTTAACAAATAGCATAGTGGGATAGAAACATTTTAATCATCCTCGGAGCTGTTAGTGGTCATCCGAGGATGACTTTGACCATGGCCGAAACGTAAGCTGTTAAAATATATTTTTAATGGAAAAAATTCTGGTTGCTTTTTCTTCTAACTTTCATTCCAGATACAAATTCCACCAGTCATAAAATACCCTTATACCAGTGTTTTCCAAACTGTAAGGCGCGCCTCCCTAGTCTAAGGAGAGAGGCGAATATTGGCCCCCAGGACCAATTTTCTAATAGATTGCTAGTTTTAATAGGCCTATAAATAAGAATAAATAAAAAAATTATTTTTATATAAATTTAAATTTTTTTAGTATTAAAAAATTTTTGTTTTTGTATTATTTTATAAAATGGGGAGGGGGGGGAGGCGTCATAAGATAAATTATTTTTAAGGGAGGCGTGGTAACATAAAGTTTGGAAACCACTGATCTACTTTATATATAACCTTACAAGTTACCCTCGGGCTTGGTGTCATATATCGTAGCGTGCTGGCCTTCTATACTAAGGGTCGCGGGTTCCATTGGTACCAATTGGCTTAAATAAGAATGCCTGGATCCCCCAATAGATATATTCATAAAATAACGATTATCGTAAAGTCTTATATGGCCTAAGTTGCAATTTTTGCTTTTTTCCCTCACTACCTTCTTCTGCTTGCCTATTATTTTTTAGTTGTAAGTTTGCGATATTTGTCTTGCGGGTTGCTTTCTCATTAGGCGCTCTCATTTAAGCCTCTCTTTTGCACTACTTAATTCTTGCTCTACTTTTAATAATAAAATATACTAAAATTGTATCTCTCCTCTCGTACTTTTTCATTAAAAACAATTATTGCTCGCCTCTTAATTTTTACAAGAATCTAATTCCATAATAAGTCATAATGAAATTCTAGAATAACAATATATTAAAATTTAATGGACTACAAAACAATATTGTTTTTGTGTACATCAAAAAATATTTATTATAGCGTAATAATAATAATATGTTATGATCTTATGGTAATTAAGCAGCGTGCCTTCATTGCAAAAATCTCATGGCCCTTTCGCGCATGTTTGTAAAACACTTTTTATAAACGGGTTTATCAATTTATTTATATAATAATTTAAATTTTTACTCTCTATTTGTATAATAATGAGACATTTCTGGTAAATCCTAATTTCGTATATCCTCTCTCTCATATGATTTTTGAACTAACCTTTCCTTCCAATTCTAAAATATTGGGAGTAATAAGTTGGTTGAAAAAGGCCAAGAGCTGAAAGGTTTTTGGTAAACTAGGGGGACCAATATTTTTTTTACTTTCTCTTACCCTATGAAATATATGAAATATACAGAGAAAGTTTTGGATTCATGTCG
>JAKCPI010017090.1:0-21848 GCA_023213315.1 Euborellia annulipes
ATGTTTAAATTTTATTAGATTTTCGTTATTTTTGACTGACAGACTAGACTCCCTATTTAAACTTTTTGTAAAATTAATAAGATATAGTGAAAAATTATTTCTAAAAAAAAAAAAAAAAAAAAAAAAAAAAACTTTAAATAAGTTATTGGTTTCAGTATTTTTGGGAATATTTGTGGTGAAAATTGAACACTTTTTTTTCTACAATTTCCGATGATTAAGGTGCGCGTCTTGAGGTGCTAATTTCAGAGACTTTCCAGCGGCCACAATTTAGAAGCTATCGACCCTCAGATTTTTTTTTTTAATTAAAAAAAGCTATTTAAAATATCTACAACTTATAGAAGCCCTTTTTTTTGATTTTCGAAAAAAATAAATTTTTTTTTTAGATTAATCGCATTAAATAAATGATATTTTAAAAAAAGGGGCTCTATAAGTTGTAGATAATTAAATTAGTAATCATTATGTTAAAGCATAATTAATTTTTTGCCTTTAATTATTTAGCTGGAAGCTCTAGAATGAAATGGAATTTATCCCATGTGTTATTCCTATGGAAAAAACTAACGCTATCTCTTGCCGCTTAGAGGAACTCGGTAGTCGAAAGCTTTCTAACGACTTTTCGAGACGCGCACCTTAATCCATTTTCATCCAGGCCTATAAACAGGTTTACAGTATTATTATTAGTTCACTATGTTGGTACGTCGATGACGACCTCGATGTTACTCGAGTGAGGGATTTATTTTGCTTAGATTTTAGGTTGGTCGTTCATTCATTAAATTAATGAAAAAATACTGACTGTTATCTTCTGGATTATCTCCTGGACGTCTTTCATGTAAAACAATTCGCTTAAAAAGTCCTTTAGTTTAGGTCAATATGTCTTTTATTTATATTAAAAATATCTCTAATTCTAATAGGTAATTAGGCCTCTATCACATTTTTTTCTATCGGTGATTTAAAAAAAAGAAGTTCGAAATGTGATTGAAGTTTGTTTAATAAATTTTTGGCCGTGTAGAATTTTTTCTGACTTTCGAAGCCGTCGTCGTTGTCACCGGCATCAGTAGGAATCTTGTACCGAGTGGCGGCGGGGCGGTCGAAGAAAAGAAAAAGAAAAGGACGAAGTAGGAGGCAAGGTGACTTCGAGCAGGAATCATGGCTGCCTTTTTACTTTTTTTTTCTTTATTTTTTTCACATCAATTGCTTACAATGCGACTTGTCAAGTTTGCATTCAAGTGAAAGAGCTCACCTCTCCTTTACCCTCCTCTTCGAAAAATATCGGAACGCCAACTTTAATTATTGGCAAGAAGAAGAAGAAGAAGAGAAGAAGTAAAAAAAAAAGAATAAAAATAAATAAATAAATAATAATAATTCTTTTTACTCAACCGGGTTCTTTTCTTCCCTTATAAGGAGGCGAAGGTTTCATTTTAAAACTGCACAAGCCTTTATAGGAAAAATTCTATTTACTATTTTGTAGCCATAGCTGATCTTAGCGGGAACGCTAAACCTTGGAATCAACTCTCTCTTTATTTTTTTTTTTTTTGAAAAATACATTTTATGGAATTTTGTATTATATCCAAAAGCTTAGGTTGCACTCCGCCTCAAATTTCAACCTAGTTCTTTTCGTTCTATATAGTATATTTTGTTCTCAGACAGGCAGCTCATTTTACGCTTTTTTTTCTTGATCACAGAGGGGCATCAAAACGTGTATTTCCAGTCAAATCTCGACACAATCACAATACTTTCTTCTTAAATCTCAACATCGAATTTTTAACACGATTGCAATACTTTCTCTTTATATATTAACATAAATAGTTAAGAGAAAGTAAAAATACTTATATTATGGGCTGGTTTCTTCACTTCTAGTCAACTAGCAAACTTATCCAACCGATAGAAAATCATTGATTGTACAGGCTTAACCTTCAAAATTTCTCTCTAATCAAATATATATTATGAAAAGAAGAAATTCGATGACTGAGCGATAATCAACAGGAACACGAGCATGTGGCAGCCAGGATGGAATAAAAATCTTATTTAACGTTTCGGGAATGCATCGTACCTATCCTCAGGACGCCAAATGAGGTTGGGAACGATGCGTTCCCGAAACGTCGACGAAATTTAAATAAGATTTTTTATTCCATGCTGTTAAATATATACCATGGTATATGATATTTTCTTAATACAAAATTCTTTATCAACATATACCTTTTTAAATATTAACAATTTTAGGGATATTATTATAAGTGACTAAAATGCCCCATTCCTCTATTTTCACTCTAAATATTCACTTGTTCTTGGTCCAATATTATTTTAATATACCCTTGTCTATACTCTATTTTATTAAATATATATACTTGCTTTTATTTATGGAGTTTGGTTGACAGTTTACGATTTGTTGTTTTTGAACCATAGTTGGTTAGGTGGGTGAGAGGAGGGGCGGGGGGGGGGGGCTAGTTGGATCAACTTGCGGTTTGATACGAAGGAGAGATACCAAATTTGACAAAAGGCCTTTCTCTCTCTCTATTCACCCTCTCTCATAATAATCCACCTCTACCTCTGCTTTATCTGTTCCAACCTCGATGCCATATTGTTTCTCAGAATTTACTATATATACAGTTCTTGCCCATGAAGATTTAAATCTGAATTAAATTGTGAAATCTGCACTTTTTTTACATTTTTTTAGACTTACAAAAAATGACAATACAGTATATCAGATTAAAGTTTAACTTTACTCATGTACTTCATAGGAAAGATAGGAGAAATGGTTTCCCTACTAACAAAATATAAATATTTTTCTCTGTTTATAAATTTTACATCGTGAGTTCAAATGTGCCGTACTGTCGGAAACTAAATATATGTCGACACATTCTTATATCGGAAGTAAACTTTCAAATTATCATTAAATACCTGGTATATCAAGAATTAGGCTCTTCCCCGAAACTGGAAAATTATATATGCCTATATAGCAAGAGTGACCTTAGTACAACTCTCTCAAGCTAGTGATACGGCAAATATAATATTAAAAAAACACTTCTTTCTTCGCCTGATTGCGGGGTCGGCGGAATTTGTCATTCATGGGTTTTTGCGACCGGGAAGGAATAGTACAAGCCGGCCCGTCGCACGGTCTGCCGCCTGTTGAAAATATAGGGAAGAGAGTACATGCAAAGAACAGAAATAATGCCAGTCCCAGCTAGGGCAGCTCGTGGTCGCCATCCACGTACCCACAAGATGTGGGTCCCTGGAGCTAATTATATTAAAAAGAAACAATTATTACAAATTAAAATATATTAATAGAAATAAAACATTCGGTTATCTGTTTTAATATTTAATATGTATTTCGACACTGGGGTGTCATCTTCAGTTAGAGCAGTGTTTCCCAACCTTTTGAAGTTCACGGCACCCCAAAGGTGCGTTGAGAATCACATTACACACTAGGGGCACCCTTCCCTTTCCCTAGCAAAACGAAATGTTTTCCGCCCTGCGAAAAATTTTTGCCGCTTACGTTTAAATCATTTGACCTTTTTTTGCAAAACTTTTTTTCCCCGCCTCTTTATTATTATTATTTTTTTTTGTTCATCTAAATATCTCGCGGCACACCTTAGCCATTCTCGCGGCACCCTTGGGTGCCGGGGCACACCGGTTGGGAATCACTGAGTTAGAGAATCATTTCTCAAGATGACGCACGAGTGTTGATATAATTACGAATTAAATGTTAATACGTATCACAATACATATTAAATGTTAAAACAAATAACCGAATGTTTTATTTATATACCTACTTTAATTCAACAAAAGCCTACGGTAATTATTACAAAAATAATTTTTTTAGTAAAAAAGCACTTAAAAAACAAAGGAAAAATCCTGAAACATCACTATGAATAAAATAAAATGATATTTTATTAAAAAAAAAAAAAATTATTTTAATTTGTTTTCTTTTTTTACCCCAAAACCATTTCCGGTGGAACAAAAAGCAAGTGAGGGTGGAAGATTCACTTAGCAACTCAACTCACCCCCAGAGTTGATTGAATCCTGGCCAAAGTACATATACGTATAGAGTGTATGTGTATGTGTGTGTTGGAGTTGGGAGAGGGGGGAGGACATCACACTCTACCACAAAAGTGACTCCTCCAAGAAAAAGAGAGGATTTTGAAAGAAACCAACCCCAATGCGCCATTTTTTCTTTCTTTTTTTTTTTTTTTTGATATATACTATATATAAAGAAGGAGGTGGTGGTGGTCTACTTCGTCTTTAGCAGAGAAATTTCATCCCCCTTAACTCTCTTGTTCTTTCCTCTCGCTCTCTCTTATACAATTTTTTTTTGCTGCTTTTACCTTCTTCTTCTTCTTCTACGCCACTCTCATCTATCATCTTCTTAAAAGACGCATAGGCTATTTACCCTTTTGCTTGTTAGTTGGCGAAAATTCTAAAAAAAAAAAAAAATTCGAAGCTCTTATCTCGTTGCTTTAGGCTTGTAGTAAAGGCAATATTGCAATTAAAAATGTCAGTAGTAATGGTTAGCATATTTACTAAATTTCGAATCAATATTTTTAATATGTCAAAAACGTATATAATGAAATAACTATGAAATTACATCGTTTTTTAAGTGTTTTTCTCTTAACTTTTTGAATTTCTCTTTTTCGGTTATAAGATAATATTCAGCTTTTGAAAATGTTCAATAAATATGAAATAGAATAAGGAAAAAAAATATTTCCTTTCGAAAATATACTAAAAACTTTCAAAATACTCGTGAATTAAGAGTAAAATCATATAACAATTAATAACAATATAATTTATTTAAATACGGAATATATTGCCTAATTAAAAATAAAATCAGCCACCAGGACAAGGGCGGATGGTAAAGGGGGTAACTACCCCCCGAGACTTGATAAAAATATATTTTTAGGAAAAAAAATTGTATTTTAATATAAAATTTTAAAAACTAATACTTGAAAATTTGATTTGTATATATATTCTGGTAAACAACTACAGAAAGCACCTTTAAATTACCGATAATAAAAAAAAAAAAATTGTGTGCTGTGCGACCAGTCACACCAGATTACCCCCCCCCCCCAGAAACTCCTCTGCATCCGCCACTGTTCCAGGGACGTTCAATAATTACATTTAAAGCATGAGATCCCTAAAAGACTTCTTTTTTTTTCTATTAAATAAAAATATTTCTTATAAATAAAAATCTGGTGTGATTGTCGCACAGCACACAACTTTCTCTTGCCTTTGATAATCGAAAGTTGTATTCTGTGCTTGTCACACCAGATTTTTCGTGTCGACATATATTTAGTTTCCGCCGATATATTAGAATTCAAGATGTAAAATTTATAAGAATGGAAAAATATTTATATTTTGCTTCCAAGGCAACCATATCTCATCTCGTCTATTCTTCCTATGAATTTCAAGAGT
The DNA here is from genome assembly GCA_023213315.1 of Euborellia annulipes. Classification (NCBI taxonomy): domain Eukaryota; kingdom Metazoa; phylum Arthropoda; class Insecta; order Dermaptera; family Anisolabididae; genus Euborellia; species Euborellia annulipes. The sequence goes on from JAKCPI010017090.1 coordinate 5,404, forward strand.
AAAGTGTGTTTATTATGGCCCAGTGGAGTGGCTAGCTTAAATATAAAATTGCAGCCTCCTAGCTCTTTTCGTTCTTGAAATATTTTGTTCACAGACAGACAGACACACAGACAGATCATGTCGCGAAAATCACTTTTTTAGATTCAGGGGAACTCAAAACGTGTATATCAATCCAAATCTTGACATCGAATTTTTGACATAAATCCAATACTTTCTCTCTATACAAATTAATATATTTATTTATTTTATTTATTATATTTACAAATTAATATATATATATAGGTAAGAGAAATTAGAAAAATAAATTTATGATAATTTAATATTAAAAAATCTCGACATCGAATTTTTAACATAAATACAATATTTTCACACTATATAGCCCTACTGTATTAACATAGATAATATAAGTAAGGGAGAGTAAAAAAAAAATGGATGTTTGCTTTTTTTACATTTATTTATTTTGATTATATGGCGCAACGATTAATTCTGGCGCCTGCCTTCGCCAAGGCAGCAAAGATTCTATTAGGGTAATTTTGCAACAATCGCTTCAGCGCCATGCTCGGGATCGTCTAGGGGTGGGGATGGGTTTTGATTACTACGTCATCAACCCCCACTCTTCTAGTCTCCATGTGCTTAAACTCGATCTTCAGCTCATATCCGCTTTTCCTATTATGATTTTGTCCAATCCAGGAACTTGGCCTAGCTCTCTTACCTAGAGCCCTATTCATTTAATAAGGGTACACAGCGGCATCTACTTTCAGTTGCCTGAGAGGCTGCATTCCGTTTACATCGTTTCCGCGTTTGTGTGTATCAAAGTGTTCAAGTGTAACATCAATCATGGCGCCCTCCTGTCGGCACGACGCTGCCCGCTTACCTATCTTCCTTAGTTTTAAAGGTATTTTTACTTTATATTTTAAAATAATTGATTAAATTTAATTGAAAAATGATAAATAAGTAAATAAAAATATAATTTACAATTAATATTTTACATTGATATGTAAAAACATTATCTAATATCCGATTGATCAGTCTAGCTACATTTCGTTTTTTTCTCAAAGAATATAAATAACTAACAACCAAGATTATTTTATTAACAAATAAGCTTAGGGCTACAAGGAATAATTTTATCCATCATTATTAACCATTGTCTCTCTCTCTATCTCTCTCTTGACTCTTCTCTTCCTTAAAAATTCTCTTCTCTCCTCGTATAATTTTTTTCTTACCCAAACAAATTTTACTATTTCCTGGTCACTTTGCCAAAATAATTTCACCTTTTGATCGAATTATTTTTGCAATTGCTGTCTTTTCTTTCCATATTATTTTTATATAATGAAATACCTAGTCCAGGTAAAACAGGTACAGACAAGTAGAACCTTCTTATTCATTACATAGACAGGATCTTGACTTTCAATATATATTCGTACTAGCGGTCGATGAGACAAAGAAATATCAATATTATTATTTTAATCATACGAAATTTCTATATTAATGCTAATTTGAATACGAAATTAAAATATCTTATATATAATATGCTAATGTCCCACTGCCCCTTACGCTCTGTTTGATCAAGTACCCCTTGCAATTTTGAAATGAAATTTGACACCATTGTAGAGGATGTTATGAGGAGAACAGGAAAAAATAGTTAGATTCCAAAATTTTAAATGGATAGGCTCAAAAGATTTTGTGAAAATTCAGAATTTTTTAATCGCTAAGACCTGTGCGAGGCCCTCCTCGGGTGGGCATTGTTTCATTATATTAAAAAAATATTAAAACAACTTGCAAGTGAACTAGAACTTTACTGTTGTACTTTTTGAGTTTTTTTCGATTTTCTCAATATTTGCCTAACGATTTTGATTGAAATTCTTAAATTAATTAATTTTTTGGTATCTAAATGATTAAAATAAATATTCATCGGACTGCCTGGAATCGGGACCCCCTTTCCTCGACTTTTAGATGATCAATATTGACATTTTTCAACATCTCTACTCTCTCGATCACGAAGAGGGGGGAGGAACATGACCAAAAAATTTGGGGTGACAAGCACAGAACATAACTTTTTTTTTTTTAAATATTTTGTAGACGAGGACTATATTTCTCCTTGGCAGCAGCAGCTTACTCGTCAACTTAGGATGGAGGTAAGTTATTTAAAATTAATTAAAATCAGGATTAATTTTAATTTTGTATTTATTTCTCTTCCAACAGGTCAAGTGTTTTGCAAATTTCACTTTCAAAATATTTTAATTCCATTTTCAAGACCTGAAATTACAAATTTACAAACGTTGTAACATATAAAAAATTGTAATTTCAGGTCTTGAAATGGAATTAAAATATTTTGAAGTGAAATTTGCAAAACACTTGACTGTTGGAAGAGAAATAAATACAAAATTAAAATTAATCCTGATTTTAATTAATTTTAAATAACTTACCTCCATCCTAAGTTGACGAGTAAGTGTGCCTTGCCAAGGAGAACAGAACATAACTTTCGATTACCAAAGGTAAGAGAAAGTTGTGTGCTGTTCTTCCAGATGTTTTATTTTATAATATTAAAAAGCTATAATGAGTTGTATTTCTCCGCTATTTCCTTTGAAAAATTAAAACGGTTTAAGCACTAGCGTAACGTTTTTTAGCTGGGCCCCCCCCGCAAACCTTTATTTCAGGCCCCATTAATAGACCATACAAAAAGAGAAATTTTCATTGTTTTTTTTCGTTTTTATCGGAGCCCTGAGGGCCCCGGGCCCTCTCAAAGAGAAATTTTCATTAAATTTCTTACCGTTTTTATAGGAGAGAAATTTTCATTATTTTTTTTTTATCTAAATTTTTCCGTTTTTATCGGAGCTACAGATTTTTAGCCGGGCCCGGCCCGTGGGCCCCCCAAGGTCCGGGGCCCCCCGCATCGCGGGGTCTGCGGGGGCGTACGTTACGCCACTGGGTTTAAGCGACTTATAAATGAAAAAAAATTTGATTAACTCATTATAACTAAATTTGAATATTTAAAACTTAATATTTTATTTTAATACAATAAAATTTAAGATTAGATCTATTTTTTTCTCATTCACACTTACACTCACACACACATTCACACAGTCTTCTCGGCAACTCAGGGCATATCAGGAATTTCGGCCCCCTCTCTTAACTAAATTCCGGGACTGTCATTGAGTATTTCAGTATCTTGGTATACTCAATTTGATCAGTAACTATTCATTAAGGAGTTTTTTTTTTTGTGTTTCCATGTTTTTTTACTTTCTCTTACCTCTATATATGTTAATATATATAAAAGTTTAGGATTCATGTCAAAAATTCTATGTCGAGATTTTGATGGATATACACGTTTTGAGGTCCCTTGAGTCCAAAAAAGTGGTTTCCACGACATGGTCTGTCTGTCTGTCTGTGTGTCTGTGTTCAATTTTAAGCAAGAAGAAATTGAGCTATGAGGCTGAAATTTTATATTTAAGTTAGGCATCTCCCTGGAGCGAGAAAATAAGTTTTTAAACAAAATCGGCCAAAAAGTACTAGTACTTTACTGATGTACTTTTTCGGTTTTTTTCGATTTTGTCAATATTCGCTCTAACGATTTTGATTAAAATTCAAAAATCAATTATTTTTTAGATGCTCTTTCAAATGTATATTCTCATTTTTCTGACAGTCACACCAGATTTTTCATTCTTCTTTTAATAATTTTATAATTCTCGTGATTACTAGTTGGTAAAATGAGTAGATTTTTCAAAAAGGTGGAAGATTTAGATGGATTGTTTGAGAAAATATTGATTGGAAGTCTGTCCCCCACCAGGTCTAAGAGTTATGTAAGAGAGCCTGGTTGCTGGTTCCTTACTCTTCTCGCTCCCTTTGAAAAATGTTCTCTGTCTCTAGTTTGGATGTAGGTGGGTAAATCCCATTTGTCGTGCCAGGTTCATTTGGTTATATAACTTGAAAGAGGAAGAAAGAAGACACTCACTCCCTATTCTCGCTCTAACGGAATCTCCACCCAAATAAACGGCCCAACGTCAAATACTAACACTTTTTGGTATTATATTACCATACTAATAAGTTTGACTAGAACGCAAATCTTAATTAGACCTTTCGGATAGTTAAGCATGCATTCATCTGTAAACTTGAGACTCATTCTTGCAAGGTTATTATTTTTATATACAGTATTTTAAATCGCCTAACATTGAAAGGATTTCGTTTTTGTTCATTAAGTAGGGCAGCGTTTTCCGAACTGTGAGGCGCGAGCGGGCCTTCCAAGGGAGGCGCGGACTAGTCTTAGGGGAGGCAGTGGCGTAGTGAGCTTAACTCGCGCCCGGGGCACAATATCTTTTTAGCGCCCCCCGCATTCGAAAACCATAACATTATACCATTATACAGGGGCGTATATAGAAATTTTTTTGGGAGGGCCCGAACTCAAAAATTTTCTTGCCTGCGGAAAATTTTTTGCCGAATTTTTCCCCTTCCTGCGGAAAAATTTTATTTTTTTTGCGGAACCAAATTATTCCGTCACGCGGAAAATTTTTTTAATTTTTCCCGGACATTAAAATTATTTTTTGTTTTGCGAATTTGTTTGGCGCCCCTTTGTGAGTAGCGCCCGGGGCATGATGACCCCTTGCCCCCCTCTCGCTACGCCACTGAGGGGAGGCGCGAATATTAGCCACAGCGAGCTTTTTTCTAAATGATTGCTTAAGTCTTATAAATAAAAAAATTGATAATATATTTTTGTATTAGTACTATTTTATAAAATGGGAGGGGGGGGGGAAGGGGGTAAGGCAACGCGTTATATGATTAGGTATTTTTAAGGAAGGCGTGATAACATAAAGTTTGGAAACCACTGAAGTAGGGTAACATTTGATTTAAATGAAATGGTACAGTCGGCCCCACAAGTGCCTGATGTGCTCGATGTTGGGCTGAGCAAAATCATCAATTAATCGATTATTTTCTGGAAATATGCGTTTGAAAAGATGGGATGAGACTCGTATGCAAAAAAAAAAAGTTCAAAAGATTTTCACGAGAGGGAATAAATGAAAATTTTACTAAAAAAATAATTTCGAAAAATTTACTTAAAAATAAATAAATAAATAAATAAATAAATAAAAAGGTCAAATGATTTTCGCGAGAGGGAAAAATGGAAATTTTACCAGAGAAAAAAAAGTATAATTGATTATTTTTTTTTCATAATCAATTATTTTTTTCCATAATCGAAATAATCGATTATTTTTCATAATCGATAATCGATAATTTTTTTCCATAATCGAACACCTCTGCTCGAGAGTGGATTCTTGAGCTAAGTCAACCAAACCATTATTTTTAAAATAAATAAATCATCTTTTTTTAATGCATCTGAAAGGAAAAAGCTATTTTTAACACAACACATCTGATGGCTAAGCATTTTGGTTGCCTAAGCTCAAGGCTTCACTCTCGAGAACATCAGGCACTTGTGGTTCGAATGTACATTTTTAATCAAAATATCTCCCCATATATTTAGCTTGAACGAAATAATTCCTAGAAGTAGAAATTTATTCTTAAACCTCATTTTCTTCAATAATCTTGTGAATATTTTTTAAAATGAGTTTATCTTTTAAAGTTGATAGTTGAATAATAATTTTAAAGGATTCGCTATTCAAAAAATAATAACATAGTAGCAACCATTAATAAATAATAATTAAGTATAATTTCTATATTATTAATCGTTGTTTATTTTGATTTGACTGGGAAAATAACTTTTCTGAGGTTATTGGCAGCGAAAAATAAAGCAAGGTTAAGACGTTTAAACATTAATGATAATTTCTTTTCGTAAAATACATAAATAGGGGAATGAAAAAGGATATTTCTTCACTGGGTTGTCATACATTTGCCACACTCAAAGATTCCCTGGATCATAAGTGGAAGTTATGCAGTAATCTCTTTTTTTGACATCTGAGGCCATATTGACTTTGAAACGATACGATATTATTTATTTGCCACAGTTGAATCAGAGATATTTATTTAATTAAAAAATAGGTGTTGGCTGTGTCTTCTACACAGCCGGTGGCTTTTTAACGTGACGTCTTTTGCTTGACTTCAAAAAATTCCTTTTTCTCTTACCTATATTGAAATATAAAGAGAGAAAGTATTGTTTTTTTTTTTACTAGTAGTTTGTTTTCATAAATAAACATGTTCAAACATTTTCATTGAAACAATATATGACAGAGGTGGCTTTTTTTTTTATCTATTAAAGGCGACTTATGCTTAAAAAATGAGGTTTTTCGAGAAAAAAACAAACTTTAGCGTTAATTACTGGGGATTTTTTTATTTATTCTATTAGAGGTTATCTTTCTGCAGCAAATGACATCTCATTTAGTCAGATCTGATTAGCCGTTCGGAATCTACAGGGGTTTAAATTTTCGAAAAACGAAATCCCGCCGAGTGCTCTCATGCGGTAAAATGACCTCATATCAAAAAAATGAAAAAATTACCTCTGGGCATTGGACCACTCTTTCTAAAACTATATTTAGATTTAATGTAGCTTTTACGGTCAAGTAGCTAGGCGTTACATAAATAGGGCTATTTTTCGATATTTTTTTGCCTAAAAAATGAGGTTTTTCGAGAAAAAAACTAATTTTGGAGTTAATTACTCGGGATTTTTTTATTTATTCTATTAGAGGTTTTCTCTCTGCACCAAATGACATCTCATTTAGTCTGATCTGATTAGCCGTTCGGAATCTACAGGGGTTTAAAATTTCGAAAAACGAAATCCCGCCGAGTGCTCTCATGCGGTAAAATGACGTCATATCAAAAAAATGAAAAAATTATCTCTGGGCATTGGACCACTCTTTCTAAAACTATATTTAGATTTAATGTAGCTTTTACGGTCAAGTAGCTAGGCGTTACATAAATAGGGCTACTTTTCGATATTTTTTTGCCTAAAAAATGAGGTTTTTCGAGAAAAAAACTAATTTTGAAGTTAATTACTCGGGATTTTTTTATTTATTTTATTAGAGGTTTTCTTTCTGCACCAAATGACATCCTATTTAGTCTGATCTGATTAGCCGTTCGGAATCTACAGGGGTTTAAACTTTCAAATTAGAATTTACCGCAGCACGGTAAAATAAAATGGTAGGAAAAAAATAAATGGTGAAATCTTTAGCTGAAAACTCATTCTTTCTAACCGTATATTTCCCATAATTATATCTCTTAAGACAGAAGAGTTATTAATGCCGATAAACTTTTTCGTGCATGCCCCTCTAACCTGCCTCTATAGACACATGATTTGTAAGACGTTGCCACGTCAAAAAAAATTGCTCTTAGATTAGTGGTTCCCAAACTTTTTTCCTTCTCGGCGATGAGTAAATTAGACAATTGCTGTTTACTGGGAGATCAGTTTTTTCGAATTGTCATTATCCAGAAAAAAGATCTAATTTCAAACCCGAGTAAAAATGATTAAAAATGATCGAGGGATTTTTTTTTTACTATTATACCAGGTACATTTAAAATAGAATATATTCTAGTACTTTTTTTCACTTCTCTATCCATCTTTTTTCGGCATCTTAGGTTTTAAACGATACCTATATTAATTACGATATACATAGGGCTATATTGGAGTCCAGGCATTAATTTACACCATTTGGTATTCAAATGATTTAAATAAAATAAAACCGCCGGAGTTCGAACCTTGTTTCTTAATTATTTAATTGCATTAGTGGGATTTTTGTCTATTACTATAGATAAGAGAAAGTAAAAAATTCCTTAAAAAAAAAAAAAAAAATTAAATTACTAAAAATCTAAAAATGCAATTTAAAAATTACAAGAAGAAAATTTAAATTGCAAAATATTCGTTTAATTAAAATAATTGCTAATTAAAGGATGAATAGATAAATTCTGTCAAATCGAAATTTTCCTGCATTCCTTCTTATTCACTCTTTTTTTCCCTTTAAATTTATTATTATACCACATTACATGACTTGATTTATTATTTTGTTTAGAGCCACAAAAAAAAATTGGAATTTTTTAATTCTTATAGAGACAGGTCACTCACCTGTCGTTTATTAAAAAAACAAACATTTTAAATAATTTATTAATTAGATTAATAAAATATACTATAATATAAAGCGCTTGCAGTTGACTTCTTGTCCGTGTATGTATGTGCCTGTTCTCTCGCTGATTGTCTAGAGTTACAGGAAGTGGAGCAGGAGAGGGAAATTTAAAATTTAAGTCTGGGAAATTTGAAACTTTAAAATTTTGCAATTGCTCGCCGAAGGCGGGCTTACCACTTGTTACAATATATTAGTGTAGCACAGACGTATAAGTCTCGCTAAGACTCAAGGTTTCGCTTCTTGTTTCAAGTAATGAAAATTTTTCTAACGACTATCATTTTTTGTAAATTAAGACAGAGTTTAAATGGCCTCAGATACCAGAAAAAAATGTAAATTTTGTTTGGTATGAGGATGATCTTAAATTCGAACCGAAATGTCGTTCTCATTTATTCTTCTCCCTAAGACATTAAATACGTAAATTATAGGCTAGATTAGAGCTTGGATAAAAAATATAAAATGAATCTATGTTAGTTAGACTTACATCGCTTTTAAATGTATGATTTTAATTAACTGAATTATTTTTAAATTCCATAATTTTTATTTTCTGATAATTACGTTTTCCTTTTTAATATAGATTTTATTTTTTTAACTCATGAGAAAAAAAAAAATTCATTAAATATTAATCCATCGTCTTACCTTTGAATCAAAACACTAGACTATAATAATAATTATAATGTAAATAAAGGATAAAGCAGATAATTAATAATGGTGCAAAATTAAACCCGTTTGATGCAATAATTAAATTCCTTCCTTCTTTCTGTCTTTTATATTCCTTAATTGGTAATTTTCGTTATAATTATTTTCGATCGATACTAAATATCCTGATCACGTATAAAATTTTTCTTTTGATTCGATGGTTTCATTAAGCAAAAGCGTCCCATCTCATCCCATTTAAAATAAAATAAATAAAAACAAAAGGAAATAAGAAAAAATAACCGGATGAGAATTTGAAATTATTTTTTAATATGGTTGTGTAATTTGCCAAATTGGTAGGGAGTCGCCAAACGAGTCAAAAAAAAAAGATAAAATATTAAATAATGAAATATTTCACTATATTATAAAGAATTTTTTAAATATAACCCCCCCCCCCTTATGAGTATCGTTAATATCTATATGGCCATAAGATGTCGAAAAATCTTTTAAAAAAATATAGCAATTTTTTTTTTTTTTTTCGTTCCTATATTAGATAATAATATATCGAGAGAAAGTATTGCATTCATGTCAAAATTAGTTTTTTTTGTTGATATTTTGATGGAAATACCCGTTTTGAAGCCCCCTGAGTCCAATATAAAATGGGTTCCCCAAAATGGCTGTCTGTCTGTATGTGTTCAAAATACAGCAAGAGGGAAATGAGCTGTGTTTAAAATTTTATATTTAACGTTTGGTACTATCCGGTGACTTGAAAAAAAATCGTCCAAAGAATAGGGCCTACTATTTTACTGATATACTTTTTTCAGTTTTTTATTTTCTCAAAATTAACTCTAACGATTTTTATTAAAATTCATAAAACATTTATTTTTTAGATTCTCTTTAAAATGCTCATTTTGCTCTCAAAATTGTTTGAAATTCTCTTTACTCTTTGAGGTTTTTAAATTTATTTATTTCGGCAAAGGAGGCCATTTAGATCTCGTCTCCATTTCTTTCACTTTATTGGTATATGAAATAAATTCCTGCATGCAAACCCGCGACCCTTGGTAAAGGACAGGACACCAACCTCTACACCAAGGCCCGAGTGCTACTCTTATGCTTCTTATAGGAAAGATAAAATAAATAGAGAGTTGCCAAAATATTTTTGAATTATAAACATCTTGAATTTTAATGTACTGCCGGAAACTAATTATATACCGACACAAATGCGTCAAACACAACACAACTTTTAATTTCCGAATGTTAAAGAAAGTTGTGTGCTGTGTGACCATATTTTTACTTTTTTTATTATCAATATATTTAATATCTCTACGTAAAAAAAAAAAAACATACTTATCTAAATTAATTAATTTTAAAAATTTCGAAACAGTGAGTGTGGTGGTAGGGGATGAGGGAATATTTACTTTTGGGAGTATAAGCCCTTTTCTCTCTTTCCCTCTGTCGCGTATGCGCTTAGGGAATTCCCCACACTCCAAAGATAGAGACGAGGGGATTCCCCTTGGACTGACTCTGTTGCTGGTGGGGGATATAACCATATATAGCTTCGCGGTCGTGTATATTCGGATATCCCCAAAGGATACTCTTCTCTCTCTCATCCCTACTCCCACTCTCTCTCCTGTTACCTCTATTTCTACATATCCATATTCTAAATGCTTTTAAAATACTTGGGATTACCCTCTTTTAAAAATATGATTTTAATTAAATTTTTTAGCACAACACCTCACTTTTGTTTTTTAATAATGACGCTAAGGGTTATAACTTCAAAGGACGGGGCGATTCTACTTGAATAATTTGTTAATTAAATATTTTTGAATGTAGAAATACAAACACAATTTTAATCGCGTCTATATTCCCTATAATTCCTATATTAATTGAATGGAAATCTCTGAAATCAGGGTTAACGATTATATTTTAATGGTTAAACCCTATAAGCTTAGTTTCAATCTCGACCTTTTATCTATTACAGCGGTTTTCCAAACTGTGAGCCCCGCCTCCCTAGGGAGGCGCGGACTAGTCTAAGGGGAGGCGCGAATATTGGCCACCAAGTTCAATTTTCCAAATGATTTCTAGTTTTATAAATAAAATAATAAAATTTAGAAGATTCTGGGACGAAGGTTTTTAATTAAAATAATAAATATGAATAAATAAAAAAAATATTTTTATATAAATTTATATTTTTTAGTATTAAAAATTTTTGTTTTTGTATTATTTTATTAAATGTGTGAGCGAGGGGTGGGGGCGTCATACGATTAAATATTTTTAAGGGAGGCATTGTAACATAAATTTTGGAAACCACTGGAAATTATACTATGTGAAAAACCCAAAGGCGGATCCAGGGAATTTTTTCAGGGTTTTAATTTTTTTTCTGACTAGACGCGAAGCTCGCCGAAGGCGATAAGCCTTGTTAATTATTTTATTTATTAGGATTGGATAAAGGGTTGAAAAATTGAAAAAAATGTTTTTTAAATTTATTTTAGCTAAATCGAAGCCAAATAAATAGAAAACATTCAAAAAATAGCGTTGAATATTATTTTGTTTAGGGCGGATGAAGGGTTGATTATTTAAGAAAGGCCTTGGAATATTCCAAATCACTTGTTGACATTCTTTTCCATCTCTAAATATAGTTAGATTAGAGATAAAGGTATTTTTTTACTTTTAATAAAAAGGGAATTGCTATGTTCATCTATTTATTCCTATCTATACAAGACGAATAGACGTCTCTCTCGTTCAGTCGAGTGTGTGGCCAGGCGGCAGGCGCCTCTTTTTTTATTAGTTTTTGTGTTTAAAGTGAATCAAAGTGAATAATTAGTATAGTGTAATGCACCCTGACCTCACCGTCAGCCAGCACACCCTCTTGAGTGTCTTATTAAAGGTAATTATTATGCATTTTATCGGTGAAAAAAAAATGATAGAAACAAATAATTTGACTGCGAAAAATGATTCTTTTGAATATGAAATTAAATATTTTGTATTTCACTAAGGGTAGAGGGAGAATATAAGCTGTTGAAAGGGGTAGAGGGGAGTGTAGGTGTCATTGAAAAAAAAAAAAAATTAGTTTTTTATTTTTTATCTTTTTTTTTTTTTTTTAAACACTCACACACACATTCTTTTCGGCAACTCAGGCCATTTAAGACTTTATACGTAACCGTTATTAATTAATAATATACATATTGGGGGTCCAGGCATTTCTATTTAAGCAATTTGGTATCCATTTCGGACTGCCGGGGGTTCGAACCCGCGACTTTCGGTATAGAAGGTAGGCACGCTACCAACTACACCAAGCCTAAGGGCATTTTTTTTAATCTTTTCTTAAGTCACCATTATTTACCATTATATTCTTTCTATATGGCCTATATTTTTGTTAATCAAATTTCCTTAATATATTTTTACACAGTGGTGGATTAAGGGTTGAAAATTAAAATAAAATAAAAATTATAATTATTTATTTATAAATGTATTCAAATTATTTTGAGAGTAATTTCGCGGTGAAGGCTCGCATTTCCTTAAAGGGGCGGGGGAGGTATGAAGCCATTAACCAGGGGAGGGGTTAATGCCCCATCCCCTGTAATGCACAAAGATATTAATGTTTTTTAATACTTTTACTAAAAAAATAAGTGCATTCCGTTGGAATTAAAATTTATATATGCTATTTAAATAGCATAGTGGGATAGAAACATTTTAATGTCATTCTAAAATTTCTTATCACTGGGGCGTAATTAATTTTTAAAGATTTCGAAACTCTCATAAACAGATAATAATTAACACTGGGTAACTTAGGAACCCATCGAATCCCTTGCAGAATTTTGTAGGGATTTTTTTCATTAGGTAGAAAAGTAAGATATGGTTAGTCCACTTATAATTTTACTGGGGTGAGTTACCCCATCTCTTTGAGTTACCGCATCTCTTTGTATATAGAACTAATCTCAATTCGAATTTGAATTTTTACTTTCTCTTACCTTTATGTATAAGTTAATATACATATATATATATATATAGAGATAAAGTATTGGATTCATGTCAAAAATTCGATGTCGAGACTTTGATGGATATGCACGTTTTGAGGTCCCCTCCAAAAAAATGAATTTCGCGACATGTTCTGTCTGTGTGTCTGTTTGGGTTTAATTTAAAGCATGAAGGAATTGAGCTAGGAGGTTGGAATTTTATATTTAAGTTAGGCACTCCCCTAGGGCGTGAAAATAAGATTTGAGAAAAAATATTTTTCTTCAGGATGAAAGTTTGAAAAAACGAAGCCAGAATTTTTTCTTTAAAAATATATTCTAACAGTCTGACGTTTCGGCTTTGGTCAAAGCTCATCCTCGGAGCTATTAGTGGTCATCCGAGGATGGCTTTGACCAAGGCCGAAACGTAAGCTGTTAAGATAAATATTTTTAATGGAAAAAATTCTGGTTGCTTTTTTCTTCTAACTTTCATTCCTGATACAAATTCCACCAGTCATAAAATACCCTTATCCCAGTGTTTTCCAAACTGTAAGGCGCGCCTCCCAGGGAGCGCGGACTAGTCTAAGGAGAGGGGCGAATATTGGCCCCCAGGACCAATTTTCTAATAGATTGCTAGTTTTAATATAAATAAGAATAAATAAAAAAAATATTTTTATATAAATTTATATTTTTTAGTATTAAAAATTTTTTGTTTTTGTATTATTTTATAAAATGGGGGGGGGGCCGGGGGGGGGAGGCGTCATAAGATAAATTATTTTTAAGGGAGGCGTGGTAACAAAAAGTTTGGAAACCACTGATCTACTATATATATAACCTTACAAGTTACCCTCGGGCTTGGTGTCATATATCGTAGCGTATTTTTCTCATTCACACTCACACTCACACACATTCACACTGTCTTTCGGAGCTCAGGCCATATAAGACATTAGATAACCGTTATTTATGGATTTATATATATTAGGGTCCAGGATTTTATTTAAGCCATCTGGTATCCAGATGGTTAAATAAAATCATCGGACTGCTGGGGTCGAACCGCGAGTTTGGTATATGAGGTTAGCACAACCTCGACACACAGTGGGCTGGCCTTCTATACTAAGGGTCGCGGGTTCCATTGGTACCAAATGGCTTAAATAAGAATGCCTGGATCCCCAATAGATATATTCATAAAATAACGATTATCGTAAAGTCTTATAGGGCCTAAGTTGCAATTTTTGCTTTTTTCCCTCACTACCTTCTTCTGCTTGCCTATTATTTTTAGTTGTAAGTTTGCGATATTTGTCTTGCGGGTTGCTTTCTCATTAGGCGCTCTCATTTAAGCCTCTCTTTTTGCACCACTTAATTCTTGCTCTACTTATAATAATAAAATATACTAAAATTGTATCTCTCCTCTCGTACTTTTTCATTAACAATTTATTGCTCGCCTCTTAATTTTTACAAGAATCTAATTTCATAAATAGTCATAATGATATACTAGAATAACAATATATTAAAATTTAATGGACTACAAAACAATATTGTTTTTGTGTACATCAAAAAATATTTATTATAGCGTAATAATAATAATATTATTATGATATTATGGTAAAGCAGCGTGCCCTCATTGCAAAAATCTCACGGTCCTTTTCCATGTTGTAAAGCACTTTTATAAACGAGTTTATCAATTTATTTATATAATAATTTAAATTTTTACTCTCTATTTGTATAATAATGAGACATTTCGGGCAAATCTATTCCTATATCCTCTCTCATATGATTTTTGAACTAACCTTCTTTCCATTCTAAAATATTGGGAGTAATAAGTTGTTTGAAAAAGGCCAAGAGCTGAAAGGTTTTTGGTAAACTAGGGGGACCAATATTTTTTACTTTCTCTTACCCTATAAGCAGCGGCGTAACTCCCCTTTGAGGGGGGGGGGGGGTTGGTCCCCATGGGGGGGCGTTTGTTTGTCCTTCTTTTTTTTTTTTTTTTAACTCTCCACCGTCGGTTTGTTTTTTTTTTTTTTTCTTTTTTTGTATTTAAAAAATAAATTGTATATATTTTTTAAAAAAAAAAAAAAATTTTTTTACAAAGGAAAAAGATGAGGGAGGGAGAGAGAAAAAAAAAAGTGGTTCGGGGGGGGGGGGGGCCCCCCCCCCCCCCCCCCCTGCGCGCCTATATGAAATATACAGAGAAAGTTTTGGATTCATGTCGAGATTTTGATGAATATACATGTTTTGAGGTCCCCCGAGTCCAAAAAGTGGGTCCCGCAAATTGGTCTGTCTGTGTGTCTGTGAATAAAATATCGCAGGAACTAAAAGAGCTACGAGGTTGAAATTTTATATTTAAGTTAGGCACACCCCCCCCCCCCCCTCCCCAGGGGGTGAAAATAAGCTTTTGAACATAATCGGCCAAAAAGTACTCGTACGTACCTTACTGATGTACTTTTTCAGTTTTTTATTCGATATATTAAAAATTTAAAATAAGATTCTTGTGGAATTTTGTTTTTTAGCTTTTGACAAGCACAGTACACATCTTTCTCTTACCTTACTGAAGGTAAGAGAAAGTTTTGTGCAATCGAACTATCACATCCTCATTTATTTCTTATATAACATATGTGTTTATTAAAGCTTTTGTGGTTTGAAATATTATTATTAGGAGAATTTAATTATAGACCACATTTTTTGTATTAAATATTTATTAAAAATATATAAATACTGTACAACGTTCAACTGCTTATTCTGAGCCGTTATCAACACTGTGCACTTGCTCCGACTTAAGTGTCACTTAAGTCGGAGCAAGTGCACAGTGCTTGTAACTGAAATAAGAGTTAAACGTTGTAATTATATATTTTTAATAAATATTTTACAAAATGTGGTCTATAATTAAAATTTCCTAATAATATATAACATATATTGATAATTTTTTAAAATATTCATACGCGTTGCATTTGTTTGTTTTGATTTTAATAATAAAATACTATATATTACAATTATTTCTTATAAGTGTGCAAAGTTGTTCGCTCGGCTTAGTTCGATCCTTTATTTTTTAAGACTTTCGGCATCTGAGACGGGTCCTTATACTTCTTTAAACTATAACTTGTATATATTAACGATACATGTGATATCCATACACATTTTGTTATACCAATTAAAATTAATTGATTTAACTTCATCGGACGGCTACGATTTTGAGGTTTTCTATATTGACATTCGTCAATATCTTTAATCTCTCGGCCATGAGAGAGGGTTTCGGGGAAGTTGAAAACTTATGAGCTTGAGGGTTGGTTAGTGGCTTATTAAAGAGGGACTCCAATATAAATTGTCAATTCATTTCGCTATATTCTTTAATTTAGTAACAAAATTGTAAATACGACAATCTTATTTTGATAGAAAATAATTATTTTCGGTACGATATTATAGGAATGATAAGGAGAGATCGTAAAAGAGAAAAAAATTTTCAACAATATATATTTATTTTTTTTTATTATAAAATAAATCTTCAAAACTTAAAAAATTTCCACTATTATAAAATACTTTTTTTTTTTTAACAATTCCATTCATATTCACTCAGTTTAAAATACTCGTAGATAATTATATATAGTGTGTATATTCCCCTAAAATGTAAATTAACTTGTTCGGATGAATAGAAAACATAATTAAAATTTCATATTTAATTTGCTTTATAATATTTAATGAAAGCTTGTTATGATTGAAATAATAATTTGAAATGAATTTTTTTTTCACACATCCTCGAACCATTATCATTCGTTCGCTGATTGGTTAAAATTCACTGATTTGAAAA
>JAKCPI010017091.1:0-14475 GCA_023213315.1 Euborellia annulipes
GTTCTAACTCACCACATAAAAATTAAAACCAATTGAGATTATAATTAATTAAATCTCTCTCAGAAGAAAAATATTAAAATTTTTACATAAATACATAATATGTAAATATTTATACATAAAAACAAAATAATACTTCTATAAAGAAGATCCGTGTTAACCCTGGGCTTACGGCTGTGGTTTCCCGACTTTATATTACCACGCCTCCCTTAAAAATATTTAGTCGTATAAAGCCTCCATTACCCCCCCCACTCCTCATTTTAAAAACTATTACAAACACTAAAAATTTTTATTGCAAAAAAATTTATTAATATAGTAAGCAGAGCAGCTACGTTTGTTTCGTTTATTAGTCACTTCAAGCCGACGTTTAGGTCAGATTTGCGATCATCCTCAGGGCGTAAAAAAAAAAAAAACTCGACGTGACTAATAAACTACATTTATTAATACAAACTTAACTGTTAAGTTATATTATATTATTTTATTTATAAGACTTTAGCAATCATTTAGAAAATTGTTCGCTGTGGCTAATATTCGCGCCTCCCCATAGACTTGCCCGCGCCTCCCTAGGAAGGAGCGCCTCACAGTTTGGAAAACCCTGGCTTACGGTATTTTTTCATTAATTAAACATATTTATTTAATGTAAACAAATCCTCAAGCAGGCACTGGATTGGAATATAGGATCTCACCACAATAGACCCCAAGGCAACTCTACGAGGAGAGGGAGTTGCTGTGACATCCCGCCCTATGGAACGAACGTAAAGAAGGTTCCCTCTAAATGATTCATAGAAGAGGCATAGAAGAAATTGATTAAAGGATCCGGATGGCACTAGATGATTAGCTCGTTAGCTAGAATTGAACTCAGCAAAAGGAATTAGAGATAGGAAATAATGTAACTTCACGTGGTGCCTGTAAATGGCGGTTGGGTTTGAGGAGCGTGTTTTCTTGGGAACTCGTTCAACAACTTTATTCTGCAAACCATCATCCAGTTGCCATCAGTAGATTAAAAATTTAAAAAAACAAAACTTCTAAATGGCCTTAGTAGCCGATAGCATTTTTTTTTTGTTCTTATTATTTTAATTAAAGCATCTCTCTTTCTCTCTATCTCGTCTTGTAGGGTCGTATTTTAAGAGAGGGGGATGTGGGCGTTAAGAGGGCATCTGCTCAGAGGGAGAGAGAGAGAAGGGCTTTCACAAACAGCTGCGTCCCACCCCTCAAATTTTATGAATTTATCCTCTCCAGATGGCAGCAGTGAGCAGTCGATAGCATGCAATCCATTCAAGGGGACGGAACCATTCATTTTCCTTCTTTTTTTTGTTTGTTTTTTATAAAATTAATTAAATTGTAAAATTTAACAAAAAATATCAATTACTAGCTGCGCAGTCCACTTTCAAAACTCCACCCAACATGACTATAATGAAGAAATAATAGTAATTAAATAGAGACGAGCTCTAAATGGCCTCCGGTATCAAAAAAAATAGTTTTTCAGGTATTTATTGAAACAACGTTTTGGAAAACAAAAGTTGAATACTTCAAGATAATAAATTTTGGAGTTTAGGCTTTCACAGTTAATATCATTAATAAAATAAGACGGAGTCAAAAAGATTTTTTTTTTTTATTTTTTAAAAAAATCAGCCAAAATTATTACTTTCATTGTTGCCGTTCCGGCCACTGGTCTAGGCCATTTTCAGAGTGGGAGGCGAGAATAAATGGAAGTTAAAATTTCAGCGACACACACATTCGCATGAACTCTCATAAGGACAACGAAAGGCTAAGAGCCTGGAACGGCCACAAGCCCTCGGGCTTGGTGTAGTTGCTAGCGTGCTGGTCTTGTATACCAAGGATCGCGGGTTCTGAGGAACTCCTCCAGCACCGACTCCCTTCGAAGATTGCATAGGAACCTTCTTTACGTCCCTTCCACATAGACGGGATGTCACAGCAACTCCCTCTCCTCGTAGAGTTGCCTGGGGATATTCTAAGATCCAATATTTCAAAGTCCATATGTTAATACGGCATAATGTAATAGGAATTATATTGATAGATAAAAATGTATATGAATGTGAATCAGTGTATTGTATTGTATTAAAATTTTGTAAATATATAAATATACAAATAATGGCGCAAAGTTTAATTTCGAAATCCTAACGAGAATTTAATCAGAATCTAACTGACATGCGGACATTCCACAATTATATCTCCCATATTAATGTTAATAAAAAACTGTGTGGTTTTATGAAACTATGAAGCAAGTGAAACTTTTTTTTTAGATCGTAGGCGTTTAACTGAAAATTTTCACAAAATTATTCAATTAAGGGTATTTAATCGTTTTTAATCTTAACTTAATAATTGGAAAATGGGAATGATAATGGGAAATAAATAGACGCATGTTAAAAACTGAGAACAATATTTATTTAGTAATTGAAGATTTGAATTGAATCATTTTAAATTATTTTAAAAAATTATATCTTATCAATTTAAAAGTTGAATAATTAAAACTCACAATTATTTTTTTATAATTCGTCATATATATTAAATTTCAACTTTTTTATTTTTTTCGTCACGGCTTGTGACGTCATGGCTTGTAGCGTCATGGCCTTTGACGTCACGGCTTGTAACGCAACATGCTGATAGAAGAGTGAAAAAATTTGAGGTCATCAAATAAAAGTTCCACTTAAAAAAAAAAAAAAATTGTAAGTACAAGCTGGAAAAAAAAAATATTCCACTCGAGTAGTTTAATTTGTAGAAAATGCAGTTTTATACGAATGGGAAGAATTGTGTGTGAACACCAATTTCTATTTTATACAAAAAAAACACCTGAGTGTTGTTTGTTTGTTTCTTACACCGAGTGAGTGACCCCTCTCTCCATTTTGGTAGTCAAAAAACGCCCGCCTCCTCATGTTTATAAACATGTAAGGTCCAGCACCCACCAACATCATCTGAATAAAACATTCCTGCTGCTGGTTGCAGAAAAGAAAAAGGGAGAGAAAGAGAGGGTATTTGTATCCAATTGTATTGGGAAATCCATAAAAATTGGCATAAAACAAAAAATGTATGTATTTAATTCCATTTTAATAAGAGGATTTTTTTTTTATAATATCTCTCTTTATTCTTTAATCAATACGAAAAAAAAAAAAAAAAAACATTACATGGAGTTGAACTATTATCGACATTCTGCAAATTGAAGATCAATCAGTCAATGTTTGTGCGTCATCTCTTTCCTCCTAAATGAATCAGGATAATAATATCTATGGTATTTCCATTTACCGAGAAAAACCCCAATCCACTTTTTAAAAACGCTTACTCAAATCTCCTACTGCTGGGGTATTTTTGGAGATCATAAGGGCCTTCAGAATTTTTTCATGCAATGGCACTAAACTATGAGGTAGCCCTGGTGCAAAAAAAAAATTTGCCCAGGCATTTAGTTGATCTTTTAATAATGAATAGTTTATAAATATTATATATCAATAAAACAGCATAAAAAAATCTGGTGTGACTGGCGCACAGCACACAACTTTCTCTTACCTTCGGTAATCGAAAGTTGTGTTCTGTGCTTGTCACACCAGATTTTTTGTGTCGACATATATTTAGTTCCCGACAGTACGGAACATATGAATTCAGATGTAAAATTTATAAGTATGGGAAAATATTTATATTTTGTTACCATGGCAACCATTTCTCCTATCTTCCCTATGAAATACAAGAGTAAAGTGGTCTTCAGAAGATTTCAATTGCAAAATGAGAATATACATTTGAAAGAGCATCTAAAAAATAATTGATTTTTGAATTTAAAAAAAAATCGTTGGAGCAAATTTTGAGAAAATCGAAAAAAACTGAAAAAGTACATCAGTAAAGTACTAGTACTCTTTGGCCGATTTTGATTAAAAAGCTTATTTTTCCGGTCCCGGGGGGTGTTTAACTTAAATATAAAATTTCAACCTCGTAGCTCAATTCCTTCATCCTTAAAATTGAACACACACACACACACCCACCCACCCACCCACCCACAGACAGACCATGTCACGAAAACCACTTTTTTGGATTCAGGGGACCTCAAAACGTGAAGATCCATCAAAATCTCGACATCGAATTTTTGACATGAATCCAATACTTTCTCTCTATATATATATATTACATATATACATAGGTAAGAGAAAGTAATATATAAATATAGGCTTATAAAAGATCTGATAATGGCGGCTGTTAGACTAGCTTGCCATCTGTTGCAAGAGTGCTCAACTACTTAGTCGTTAAAAAAAAAATACCAAAATTTATTTTCTACTTTGTCACCAATTTATTTATTATTATAGGTTGAATATTAATGATATTTGCATTTTTAGATTAAAAAATTACGATTATCTTGGATCATAGCACAGTAGAAGAGTTCTTGCCTTTTTTGGACTAGGAGTCAAGAGTTTACCGTTACATGCGAGAAAAATGTATTTCAAATTGAAAAGGCTTATAAAAAATATATTTTCTCTCTGGTCAGTAATCTAAACACATCGCCTAAAATATCTTGCATGATTGAAGAATAAAATTTCATAATTAAAACTAGAATAATTAAAAAAATAAAATAAATTTAAAATCTCGCTTATGCTAATTAATAAATAAACTTATATATAAAATCCTTTAATTCTTTTGTTTATAAATCAAAATATTAAGCAATTTTTTATTGAATTTTTTAATTTATTAGAATAATAATAATTGGTGATTTTTTGATAATATTATAAAATTAAAAAATTAATTTAGTTTTTTACTTTCTCTTACTTCTTTATATGTTAATATATAGCGAGAGAAATTATTGCATTTAAGTCAAAAAGTTCGATGTTGAGAATTTGATGGATGTACTCGCTTTGAGGTCCCTGAATTCAAAAAATCTGGTGTGCCTAGCGCACAGCACACAACTTTCTCTTTCCTTCGGTAATCAAAAGTTGTGTACTGTTCTTGTCACATCAGATTTTTTGTGTCGACATGAATTTAGTTTCCGACAGTATGGTTCATTCGATTTTCAAGATGTTAAATGTTTTTTTTTTTTTTTTTTTTTTATAAAAAACATTCACACTTTTTCTCATTCACACTGTCTTTTCGGCAACTCAGGCCATATAACATTTACGATAACCGTTATTGATTTAATATACATATATGGGGTCCGGGCATTCTTCTTTAAGCTATTTGGTATCAAATTAGCTTAAATAAAATCATCGGACTGCCTGGGGTCCGAACCCGCGACGTTTGGTATACGAGGTTAGCACGCTAATCTCTACACCAAGCCAAGGGCAAGATGTTAAATATATAAGTATGGGAAAATATTTATATTTTGTTACCATGGCAACCATATCTCCTATCCTTCCTATGAAATACAAGAGTAAAGTGGTCTTCAGAAGATTTCAATGGCAAAATGAGAATATACATTTTAAAGAGGATCTAAAAACTAATTGATTTATGAATTTAAAAAATAAATCGTTGGAGCGAATTTTGATTAAAAGCTTATTTTCACGGTAAAGGAGGATATAAAACTAAAATATTCACATATTCACGGAACACAAGAGAGGCATCTTCCCAGCATCCCTATGCTGTTCAGATCACGACTAACAGAACAAATCAATTTCATTCTTCCTTTGTCCCCATGACCTCCCGTGATTGGAACAAGCTCCCTGCGTCTATCTTCCCCAAAACCTACAATCTTCAGACTTTCAAGTCTAACCTCAACAGGCATCTTCTCAGTTCCCGCAGTTGAGTTTCCCTTTATGCTTCTCCTTTTGTTTTTATTTTCTTCCTGGCTACATGTGACTATTGGTCATTATAGGTCGTCGGACCTTATGCACCCATTCCAAAAAAAAAAAAAAAAAAAAAAATGTAAAATTTCATCCTCATAGCTCAATTCCTTCATGCTTAACACCCACCCACCCACAGACAGACTATGTCGCGAAAACCATTTTTATGGATTCAGGGGACCTCAAAACGTGTAGATCCATCAAAATCTCGACATCGAATTTTTGACATAAATCCAATACTTTCTCTCTCTATATATTTATATATATATAGAGGTAAGAGAAAGTAAAAAGTGGTTTTTAATTATTCTAGTTTTAATTGTAACATTGTATTCTTTAATCTTACAGATATTATAAGGGTTTTTTTTATTTTTTTATTTTACCCTTACTCTACGGCGATTAGGGGTTTCGATAAATTATATAATCCATATTTATTTTATAAATAATAACAATGGCCAACGAGAGACATTGAACGTACTGATTTCTCGAGTTCACCTATCCGAAATTTCGCCACATTTTGGCATCATTTAACCGCAACGACTTTTGTTCTCTTCGTTGCCAGTCTGAGATGAGTTGATTTTATTAAAATTTAAAATGTCCAAGATGTGACGGTCTAGGATGTAGGCTCCTGAAAAGGCCCTCTGGCTGCTGTAGCCATCTACCAGCATCCCGTGAACTCAAATCATTTCATATTTCGAATCACTCCTCCTTTTTTCATGTCTATCTAGTGAACTAATAGTAATTTCAGATTCCACCCGGCTGTTTTAATCCAACCTCTTCTATGCTAGGGAGAATGTCCTAGTTGAGGAGGGACTCCCTCAGCACCTACTCCTTTCGAGGAATACATCACTGAGAGGGAGACTTCGTCCCTTCCATAGACGGGATGTCAAAACTACTCCATCTCCTCGTAGAGTTGCCTGGGGGCTATTGTGTTGGGATTCTATATTCCAATAATGAAAAAACCTGCACGCCCAAGGCGTGAATACGTATCTTCTTTGTAAAAGCCGACACCTTAACCCGCTACACCAGCTCTCTTATTAAAAAATAATTTTTTTTATTTGGAAATTCCTATCGGGATTTCCGTTTATTTACCTGAGGTGCTTCAGTGTACGATGACACACACCTCAAACCTCTGGCCGTAGCCATCTACCGGCACCCCGTGAAGTCACATATCTCTAACTCCTCGTCTCTAGCTCGTGAACTAATTCTTATTTCTAGTTCCAACTGGCTCCTTTTATCCAACCTCTTCTATGCTATGGAGACCCTAGTTTGAGGAGGAACTCCCTTAGAACCGGCTCCTTTCGAAGAATGCAGCACTGAGAGGGAACCTTCTTTACGTCCCTTCCACAGAAAGGGATGTCACAGCAACTCCCTCTCCTCGTAGAGTTGCCCGAGGGCTATTGTGGTAAGATCCAATATTCCAATCCAGGGCTTGCTTGAGGATTTGTTTTACATTAAATAAACATTTTTTTATTTAGTGAAAAATCCACCAAAACTAGGATTTGAACACGGATCTCCTTTGTAGAAGCCGACATCCTAGCCCACTACACCAGTGAGCCCCTAAAAAAATAAATTTTTGTAATCATTTTTATATAAGTTCTTTTATTAATTATTCTAAATGGGATTAAATATTATTAATTAATCAATATACATGTATCTAAGACTAATTATATTACACTACTAATAAGGATAAAGTGGTGAATAGGATTATGGGTAGAGCAGGTGAGGGGAGAGGGAGGGGTTATTCCTTTAATAAGCCTCTAATTGCCTTTTGGTCTTTATAAGTCGTCAGATCGTTATGGCCGAGATAATAATACTATTTCAGTGCTGGGGGATCAAATCCTCTCTATTCTAGTTAAAGCATCGATAATTACGTATACTTTGATGCTACCAACTAAATATCAGACCCTGCAATTCTACTCTATGACTAGAAATTGGATATTTACTCCCCATTATCTCTATTTATGTTTGTAGAAGATAAATAGGAGAATAAAAAAAATACCGAAACAATAGACGTGGTATTAAAAAATTTGAAGTTCAAAACTTTCTCTTACCTATATATAAGGGGTTCAGATCAAAATTGTTTTAAGTCCATTTTGAGAAAAAAATTAATCAAAGTCTTATATTTAATTTCTCTTAAAATATACAACATTTATTTATTTTACGGGGGCTCGCTGGTGTAGTGGGCTAGGGTGTCGGCTTCTACAAAGGAGATCCTTGTTCAGATCCTAGGCTTGGGGGATTTTTCACTAACAAAATAAAAATATTTATTTAATGTAAAACAAATACTGAAGCAGGCCCTGGATTGGAATATAGGATCCCACCACAATAGCACCCAGGCTATTCTACGAGGAAAGGGAGTTGCTGTGACACACCGTCCTGTGGAAGGGTCGTAAAGAAGGTTCCCTCTTAGTGATGGATTCTTCGAAAGAAGTCGGTGCTGAGGGAGTCCCTCCTCAAACTAGGACATCCTCCATAGCATAGAAGAAGTTAAAAAATCTGGTGTGACTGGCGCACAGCACACAACTTTCTCTTACCTTCGGTAATCGAAAGTTGTGTTCTGTGCTTGTCACACCAGATTTTTTGTGTCGACATATATTTAGTTCCCGACAGTACGGAACATTTGAATTCAGATGTAAAAATTTATAAGTGTGGGAAAATATTTATATTTTGTTACCATGGCAACCATTTTTCCTATCTTCCCTATGAAATACAAGAGTAAAGTGGTCTTCAGAAGATTTCAATTGCAAAATGAGAATATACATTTTAAAGAGCATCTAAAAAATAATTGATTTTTGAATTTTAAAAAAAATCGTTGGAGCAAATTTTGAGAAAATCGAAAAAAACTGAAAAAGTACATCAATAAAGTACTAGTACTCTTTGGCCGATTTTGATTAAAAGCTTATTTTTCCGGTCCCGGGAGATGTTTAACTTAAATATAAAATTTCAACCTTGTAGCTCAATTCCTTCATGCTTAAAATTGAACACACACCCACACACCCACCCACCCACCCACCCACACACACACACACAGACAGACCATGTCGCGAAAACCACTTTTTTGGATTCAGGGGACCTCAAAACGTGAAGATCCATCAAAATCTCGACATCGAATTTTTGACATGAATCCAATACTTTCTCTCTATATATATATTACATATATACATAGGTAAGAGAAAGTAATAAAAGGAGCCGGTTGGAACCAGAAATAAGGATTAGTTCATTAGCTAGAAACGAACGAAGGAGGAGAAGTTAGAGATGATGTAAATGATGTAACTTCACGGGGTGCCGGTAGATGGCTACGGCCAGAGGCCGGTTTGGTTTGAGGTGAGTGTCTTCGTGCACTTAAGCAACTCGGGTAAATAAAGATGATATAAGAACTTAAATCCCAGATATCACAGTACGTCTTATGTACGTACATAAGACGAACTGTGCTATTTGGGATTATACTTAATCTAAGTACACATTTTACATTTTATATCCAGATTTTTAGATTTTTTCAGATGTTTTTTTTTTTGCATTAAGGAACTGCTGCACTCTGGAGGATTAGTATTGAAATTCAGACACGGTTAATTATTTCACCGCCCTCGGGCTTGGTGTAGTTGGTAGCGTGTCTACCTTCTATACCGAACGTTGGGGGGTTCGAAAAAACTCTAAAAGTACATCAGTAAAGTACCAGTACTTTTTGGCTGATTTTGTTCAAAAGCTTCCTGTTACGTCCTAGAGGAGTGCCTGACTTAAATATTAAATTTCAACCTCGTAGCTAAATTTCATCATGCTTTAAATTGAACACAGACAGATAGATCATTTTGCGGGATTATTTTTGGACTCAAAACGTGTATATATGTCCATAAAAAATATCAAAATCGAATTTTTGACATGAAACTAATACTATCTTAGGTAAGAGAAAGTAAAAATCACTAAAAGTTTTGTTTTGATTACTCCCATTTAATTTTTGCTCCGTTTTAATATACAATTCTAGAATTCTATAGAACCAATAAATTTAGAAGCTTCCTTTGTTTTTTTTTTTTTTTCGCTCGTTTTCAGTCCGACCTTTTGTCAGGTCACGATTCGTTCTTCTTCTTCTTCTCTCTCTCACTCTTTTTTTATGAGGCTTTTGATGGAAATCCTATTAAGGTCTTCGGCTGGCTGTCTCTCTGTCCAAAGCAATTCTTTGAACAAAAAAAAATAAATAAATAAACTAGAGATGACTTAGCGGGACGTTTTGGTCCAATTGCATCCTTTTATTTATTGATAATAAATCACTCTTAGGGAACATGATGGTGCTACGAGTCACACCATACATGAAAACATTGAGCTATTGCGATCTAAGTTTCCAGGACGATTAATTTCAATGGTGACGTGAACTGGGCACCTAGATCGTGCAATTTAACCTCAGTGGGTTTTTTTGAAAAGTAATGTCTATATGAATAAGCCAAAAATAGCCCACGGGGCGTGGTGTAGAGGTTAGCGTGCTAACCTCATATACCAAACGTCGCGGGTTCGGACCCCAGGCAGTCCGATGATTTTATTTAAGCCATCTGGATACCAGATGGCTTAAATAAAAATGCCTGGACCCTAATATATATAAATTCATAAATAACGGTTATCGTAAATGTCTTATATGGCCTGAGCTGCCGAAAAGACAGTGTGAATGTGTGTGTGAGTGTGAGTGTGAATCAGAAAAAAGTGTGAATGTTTTTTCTTTAAAAAAAAAAAGCCAAAAATAATTGCATAGCTGAAAAACAACTTTAGGATCGAAATTGAAAAAGTGATGTTGTAATGTGCGAGCGTGAGTTTTGATGTTCATTGGTGGACATTTAAATGATGTTATTTATCACATATGATAAGAGCGATAATTTTATAAATACATTGTGAGGCTCATGGTGATGTGGGCTACGATGTCGGCTTCTACAAAGAAGTTTGGGGATTTTTTCATTAAATAAAAATGTTTATTTAATGTAAACTAATCCTCAAACAGGCACTGGATTGGAATATTGGATCTCACCACAATAGCCCCCCCAGGCAACTCTACGAGGAGAGGGAGTTGCTGTGACATCACGTCCTGTAGAAGAGACGTAAAGAAGGTTCCCTTTTAGTGAAGCATTCTTCGGAAGGAGCAGGCTATACGCCGGTGCTGAGGGAGTTCCTCCTCAAACTAGGACATCATCCAGTGCATAGAAGAGGTTGGATAAAAGGAGCCGGGTGAAACCAGAAATAAGGATTAGTTCACTAGCTAGAAATGAACGCAGGAGGTGGAGTTAGAGATAGGAAATGATGTAACTTCATGGGGCGCCTGTAGATGGCTACGGCCAGAGGCCGGTTGTGTTTGAGGTGTGTGTCTTCGTGCACCTCGAGGAAATAAACAGGGATCCCGATAGGAATTTCAATAATAATTAACGCAAATTAATGGGTCTTAATAGTAGTAGTTTTAACATCGTCATAAGCAAAGTCAAATAATGAATAAAAAGTAATTTCTTTTCTTTCTCTTTAAATAAAAGAAAAAAAAAATATGATTGACGAATGAAATCTCTATTTTCTTCATTTTTAATAATAATAATAATAATAATAATAATGATTGGTTTTTATATTTCTCTTAAAAAAAAAAAATCTCATCTTTAAATAAAAGAGGAACATGGATCCTATGCAATTTGAGTCTCTCTCTTTTTATTTTTTCTATTTGTATTTTACCATCAAAGCTTGGAATTTAATGTCTCTCTCTCTCTCTCTTTTTTTTTTCCAAGAGAAAGAAAGAAAAGCCGAAGCAATAACCAAAAATTCCCCTTTGGGGGAATCTTCCTCTCTTTTTTTTCCCAAAAACCAACCAATGAATGAATGAATGAATGTCTCTGATTGGTTTCTGCAAAATGGACCTCTCTCTCTCTTGATGCCTATAAAGAGAGAGAGAGAAAGAAGGAAAAAGTTTTTCAGCAGCCAAGAGCAATTAATTAGTTCTTACAAATTAATCCAAAGCTTTTTCAGTGGGGGGAGAATTGGTTGGTAGGAGTGTGAGAGCTCTTTTCTTCTTCTTTAAATGAACCAAAAGAGTGGAAAAAAAGTAATTTAATTAAAAAAAAAAAAAAAAAAAAAAAATACTAAATATGATATCTTTAAAATAATACATCCCAGCACCTCCACTTTTTCTCACAAGAATTTAGTAGTTTATTTTTTGTATTTGATGAAGTTATATTCTATGAATAAAATAATTCAATGACTCTATTGTTGTTCAAGATGTCTTTCTTTTTTACTTTCTCGTACCTCTATATATATGTTAATATATAGAGAGAGAAAGTATTGGTTTCATGTCAAAAATTCGATGTCGAGATTTTGATGGATCTTCACGTTTTGAGGTCCCCTGAATCCAAAAAAGTGGTTTTCGCGACATGGTCTGTCTGTGTGTCTGTGTGTCTGTGTGTCTGTCTGTGTGTCTGTGTGTGTGTCTGTGAACAAAATATCTCAAGAACGAAAAGAGCTAGGAGGTTGAAATTTTATATTTAAGTTAGGCACCTCCATGGGACCTGACACGAAGCTTTTGAACAAAATCGACCAAAGAGTACTAGTACTTTACTGATTCACTTTTTCAGTTTTTTTCGATTTTCTCAAAATTTGCTCCAACGATTTTTTTTAAAATTCAAAACTCAATTATTTTTTAGATTCTCTATAAAATGTATATTCTCATTTTGTGATTGAAATCTTCTGAAGACCACTTTACTCTTGTTCTTCATAGAAAAGATAGGAGAAATGGTTGCCATGGTATCAAAATATAAATATTTTCCCATACTTATAAATTTTACATCTTGAATTCAATTGTACCCTACTGTCGGAAACTAAATACATGTCGACACAAAAAATCTGGTGTGACAAGCACAGTACACAACTTTCGATTACCGAAGGTAAGAGAAAGTTGTGTGCTGTGCGCCAGTCACACCAGATTTTTTCAGTATTTTTTATTATTTTTTCCTTTGAATGATTGATTGATTCTGTTTCTCAGCAATCTACTGTATTCTCCTTTCTAACATTCTCCTAGAATGTAGACCCCGTTGACAGTATCTTCTCTGGATCGGCAACCTCGAAAAAACTAAGGATCTTGTTCCAAACTAAGAATGGAAGATAATATCCTCCCTATATTCTTCTCCTCTTGAGGTCCAGGGTTCCAGAATCCTTGTAATGGGCTGGGAATTCCTTCCGTTGATTCACAGGTTTTTTCTTTCCTCTACTGGAATGACTGAAATTGAAAAATAGGCAAAATTACAGATTTCCTGTATTTCTTAGGGTGTTATGTATTCAGTCTCTTGGAGAACAAAAGACCCATGTATCTTTACGAGAACTTGAAGTTTAAAGCAGAGTTTTATGCCAAAAAATCCGTCGACCTGCGGATGGCTAAACATCGGACGACGACGTTAGGCAAGTCGTTCCCGGCTGTCGGGTCTGTCAGCTTGTGGTACGACATCCCGGAGTCTTATTCGTATTTATGAGCCAATACTATAGATGGTTATGAGTAGAGGGGGGCTGCCGGTTTGTTGAACCTGGAGAGGATAATGAAATACCATTGTAGAGAAAAAAATGTGTACCTATTAGTATGGTCCAAGAGGTCATGCTTATCTATCAATTATCTATCCTTCCAGACGTACTCCTAAGGTTTTTCCTAGATCTACATTGTTCTGTCAAATATTCTATTATTATCCCAACTTGTTCTTGTTCTTGATAACTGCATCTGGTTGGGTTTTATAAAAAAAAAGGATAAGTGGAAGAGCTGGGATCAAGAATTAAAAAAGGCTATTGAATATTTTGTTTTAGTATTGTTAAATGTTATTGGTTAATTTGGACAATTGTTCAACAAAAATAACCTTTCTTTTTTTATGATTGGTATGACTATTTGAGGTGATTAAGACTCCGTCTCTATTCTAAATTTATAGACAATGTGAATTAGAAAAAAATTATTGTTTTAAAGCCTGAAATAAACCCCTGATCCGTAGTAAATGAAATGAGAATTAAACTCCTCGGTACTACTTTTTAAGTGGGAGAATAAATTTCAATTTATGTCAATTCTTAAATTTTTGTTAATAATAAAGATTTATCTTTTACCTTCCCGGTTATATATTTATTTATTTTCAATTGTTGGAATTCTTGGAATAAAATAAAGTTGGAGAAGCTGGGATGTTTTTTGAATTTTTAAAAATTTATATAGTAAATAAAAAAATATTTGAAAAATTCAATCAATAAATAAATCAGTGGCGTAAAAGAATGAATGACATTTGAAAAATATTTGTTTATTAAATAAATCTAAAGAATAAAAAAAAAATTCGGTTTTTTTGTAAATTAAATATGTTTTCTTTAATCGGGGGCGGGGATTTTTTTTTTTATCTCTGTAGTTTTTATCTCTCTCTATATATGTGTTAGAAAAAGAGAGAAAGTGGCACAAAAAAAAGAACTCTCCCAAAAAGCTTCTCTCTGGCTGATTCTCGCCATGTTTATCTGAAAGCTTCCTTTGAACCCTGAAAATTTCCTTTTCTATTTATCTCCTCTCCCTCTCGTCTCGGTCGTCTGCCTGTCTGTCTGTACCATTGAAGGATGTCGAGATATGCTTCCTCTGTGTGTGTGTGTGTGCTAGTTGGTTCTAAATCCCAACGAGCTCAACTGGAAAATACGATATAAATATTTGAAATTTTTTGGACAGTTTAAGCGAGATAATTTATAAATAAATTTATATAAA